>CM034357.1:1731081-1795056 GCA_019925275.1 Mytilus edulis | reverse complement strand
TATAGACTGTTCTAGAATCTTCCATGACAACTATATATATACAGACACTAAAGTTAAACACTCACTCTTGGACTTAGACTTAGACATTGATAGACATTAATATTCATAGCATTTGGATTGACACTTTTATTCTACAAACAACATCATACTGGATTGTGACCGTAGTAGTGAACGTAATATGCAGATTGGATTCCGAAAGATATCCGGATACAGATAAAGATAAAAGATTGGACTCATATTTTGACAGTTAAGTTGACAGTAATATTTGTGTAATACTTCTTGTAAATTTTTGTATAATAAATATTGTTAAATTTTACTATTGATTTGTGTCTTTTGTTGGCTTCAATTTAAAGGCGATTTCTGGCCGTAACATTTGTTTTGATACCGTAACAAAGAATTTTAAGTTGAGTTGTCTCATTGGCACTCACACCACATCTTCCTATATCTATCATTGTGCCAAAATCACTCATTCAAACTAGGCACACACAAAAAAAAAGAATACTGTCAAGACTGTTGAAAAAATTAAAAAAAAGAAATAAGGGAAAATATAGATTTCGAAAGTGTGAAAATGTTTAAAGAATACATGTGTAGTTTAAACTTTTTATCAAATTTTGTAACATTTCTAAATGTATTGATATATATATATATAACATAACAAACTAATCATTTTACCAGTGATTATGAAAGCAGAAAGTTGTTTGGTTGTTTATAAAGATGTCATCTCTTTTTAAAGTCTATAGTTTGTCTGCATATGTACATATTAATTGAAAACCTGCACGATATATTCGAGCGCTGGAACAGGAACATGCGCGCTAATAGGGTCATTTCATCTCTAAGAACACATTGTTACCACCAGAGACATGGACACAATTGAAAATCCTTTTCTAAAAGGTGCAACGTACAACAAACGTATTATAAGTGAATAGGTAACGAATAGGTAACAGGGAATTAACTGAGCGCTGGAACGGGTACATGCGCAGTAAAAGGGTCATTTCATTTGTAAGAACACATTGTTACCACCAGAGACATGAACACAATTAAAAAACGATTTATTTCAAGGTGCAACGAATATCCTGTGCATTAAAAGCGAATAAGGAACGAATAAGTAACAGGGTCTTATCCGAGCGCTGGAACGGGTACCTACGCGCTAATAGGGATATTTCATCTATACGAACACATTATTACCACCAGAGATATGAACACAATTGAAAATCCTTTTCTAAAAGGTGCAACGTACAACAAACGTATTAAAAGCGAATAAGTAACGAATACTTAACAGGGTATTATCCGAGCGCTGGAACGGGTACATATGCGCTTATAGAGTTATATCACCTCAAAGAACCTAAATCTACCACCAGAGACAACAAAACAATTGAAAATCATGTTTTAAAAGGTACAACGTATGATACACGTATTATATGCGAATTATAAGCGAGTGATGGAACGAATTAAACAAGGTAATAGCATGCTCCGAAACGATGTACACCCTGCTAACATGTTTAACCCCACCACATTATGTTAGTATGTGCCTGTCCCTAGACAAGAGCCTGAAATTAAATAGTTATCGTTTGTTTTTGTGTTACATATTTGTTTTCCGTTTATTTATTTGTATATCAAATACGGCCGTTAGTTTTGTTGTTTGAATTGTTTGAAATTGTCATGTCAGGGCCTTTTATTGGTGACTACACGGTGTGGGCTATGCTCATTGTTGAAGGCCGTACATTGACCTATAGTTGATAGTTTCTGTGTCATTTTGGTCTATTGTAGGGTGTTGTCTCATTGCCAATCATACCACATCTTTTTTTTTATGAAAGCGCTAACACGATGAGTTCATCCCTTCGAACCAAGATCCATCTTCAAACATACGGACATAAAGCAGTTAAAAGGTAGAACGTATAAAAATCAAATAAGGAACAAATGAGTATCGAACATAAAGTAAAAGGATCGGTTGAGCACAAACACATATAAATAGGTCATCAAAAGATCATATTACCTCAACAAATTTAGAACTATTACCAGATATAAGAGTATAAACAATTAAAAAGGGGGAAGGATATTAAAAATAGAACAAGTAACGAATAAGGAATAGGAAATAAGTAACGAATAGGTAACGATAGGGAATAGGGAATAAGTAACGAATAGGTAACGAATAAGGAATAGGGAATAGGTAACGAATATGTAACGAATAGGGAATAGGGAATAGGTAACGAATAGGGAATAGGGAATAAGTAACCAACTTGACGTCCATAGTTTTGAATGTTATCTCGTATCATCGTCATATGCCGAGAGTAAAAAATTCATCACATGTACTTATTTTCCAAAGTATCAACGATAAAGTTTCAATTCATACAAGTAAGCTAAAATACGAGTGTTCAAACCTATCAAATATCAACGACTCAAACTAATAAAAAAAATAAAAAAACACGAGAACAATGAATTAACCGGAAATGTGTACCAATGCAAAAAATAGATTTTGAGTTGCTTTTAAAAGAGAGTTTGCGATAGTGAAGGCTTCATGATTGGGCCATCTTAAAAAGATTGGATACGAGTTTTTGATATTAATTTGATAAAAGAAGATGTGATATGAGTTCCAATGAGACAACTATTCATCCAAGTCACAATTTTTAAAATAAACCATAATTAAAGGTCAAAGTTCGATCTTTAACACAGAGCCGTGCATTAAACCAAACAGCAAGATATAACAATGTATAAAGGGCCCCAAAAAGAGAAGTGTAAAACTATATTTAAATCAGAAAACCAACGGTTTAATCCATATATAAACGAGAACGAGAAACACTTATAATCCACACCAACAAACGACAACCCTGAGATTCAGATTCTTGACTTAGAACAGGTGCAAACAGATGCAATAGGTACCAACCTTCATGCACCCTTATCTTAAACAATAGTGTATCATTATAACATAGAAAGACACACTCGAAAATGACAACTGTAATGACCTTACTCAATCAAAAGACATATTAACACATGTGAACATACACTGATAGAAAAAAATAGAAAAAGGTATAATTCTAGCTGTCCATTTTTTTGTCTAAAATTATTCCACCAGGTCTCGTGTATGGATTATTTGTCTTTAAGTTTTCAAAGATTCTATTTTCGCTTTCCCTTAGTGTGTTGCCTATGAAGAAGCTTTATGCACCAATGGTTTCGATTTAATTTACGTTTGATGATTGCCATTAACAGCATTACAATTGCAATCATGGCTTAGTTTCTCCTTTTAGAAAATACGTGTCAACATTGTTTACGAATGTATGCTATCGTCTGATCACAATTCTTTGAATTTTTCCTCGATTAAAGTGGTACACTACAGGGCGACAACTCTGTAAACATCAGCTGAACGTTTTAAATACGTTCTATTGATAAGGATTTTTTTCGATACCGTGTGTGGTTGGCTGGTGGACGTTTCGTCCCCGATGATATCACTAGCCCAGTAGTAATCACTTCAATGTCGACATGAATATCAATTATATTGACATTTTATAAATTTCTTGTTAACAAAATTATGAATTTTTCGAACTAAGGATTTTCTTATCCCAGGCATAGATTACCTTTGCCTTATTTGGCATAACGTTTGGGAATTTTAGGTCCTCGATGATCCTCAACTCTGTAAAGCAAATATTTTTTCAAAATGTTATGAAAATTTAACGAGCCAAATTAAGTCAAGTCAAGGTGTTTGGTATCAAGCGAAACACTTATATCTGCATGACATGACCACAATAACCAATACCATAGTGGAAATGAAACTGATCACTTTCATAGTTGATTCTTTTTGCTTGGGCTTTCATTTGGTGGGGGTGGGGGGATGGTGGGGGGGGGGTTAGGTTGTCAATCTTTGTTTTGTGGTTTGGTGCAACATTGATATGTCCGTTCTATGTTGTTTTCCAAAGATAAAGAAAAAATCATCTTTTACAATTTTATTACATCAAGTACTGCAATGGCCTGTATCCTCTCTACGGACACACTTTCTGAAAAACACAATACTATAAATCAACAGACACATAAATATAACTAATATCTGAATTAAAAATTGAGATCTCATGATATATATTTGTATAGGTTAGAAAATATTTGTCAACAAGTGAATCTGTGAGCTACTGCTCACTAATGATACAATCGCCCGCTTAAAGTATTCGGCTACAAATATAACAGGAAGGTTTAAAGTGAGTTATCCGAAAACGCATCACACAGTTCAACTAACTTATATAACGACTTAACCCTAAATTCAGAAATACTATATAATAGTTCATGAGAACAGTGTGATTAAAATTTTCAACTTGGCTATCATGTGTAAAATGATACAAGTGTTCAGTAAACAGAAAGTTGTTCGGTGATGAATCTGAAACGCCTCACATGATAAAACTGATTAATATTAACCCTAAAACAAATTTTAGATATCCTTGAATTGTAGTTCCTACGAAAAGTTTGATGAAAACTTTAAACCTCGCTATCATGTATCAAATGATACAAGTTTTCTGTAAACAGGAAGTAGTGGAGTAATGAATCTGAAAATGCATCAAGTGGTAAAGTTTACTTATATATATTTATATATATATACAACCCGTCTAAACATCAACCCAACAATGTTAGATCTGTACAATTTGCTTTATATATATATATATGTATATACCCTACGCACTAATATCAGAAATTCTCGTAGTGTAGATTCACAGAAAAGTGTGATGAAATGTCGTATTTCGATTAGATGAGAGATATGGTATTTTTTCATCTATTTTCTCTATATTGAGATTTTCTGTTCTCTGTTGGTGTATTTGTAACGATGGACTTCCATGTGCCAGGGTATTGGCTAGCAAATACCATGGCAGATTGGAAGTACAAAAAGTCTCAAAATAAAGTAACTTCAAAAGACCTCAGCTAGACTTTTATATGACATGTAGGATACCTGCTTACAATAATAAAATTGAGAATGGATATGGGGAATGTGTCAAAGAGACAACAACCCGACCAAAGAACAGACAACAGCAGAAGTCCTCCAATGGGTCTTCAATTAAACATTTCGAGATCGAAATGGATTCAAAGAACATTTGTTAGAATGAAATAGCTATTTCATGCTTACAAGTGGCATTTGACAAAAACAATGGTATCGAGGTAAACCATGTTTTCCTTATCGAATAGCTATAGAAATTTTCTTAACCAGGGTTGTGTAGCAAAAAACCCTTATACAAAGAGAGTATAAATATCTTATTTCTAAATACGTATAGATTATCGGGTTTTCTACACATTGATATCGTAAATATCAGCCGCGAGCCACAATGTAAACATGTTTTACGAGTGAGCGCAGCGAACGAGCTTAAAAGTTTCACATTATCATGATAACGTCGAGTGGCTGATATTTTACGATAACTATACGACAAAATCCCGATTATCTGTTTTTCGTTTTATTACTGGTCTTTTCCCTCTTCCTAAGACAGTTTTAAGCATGATTAAAACAAGCTTGATAACGTCTCCTCTCGCATTGTGACGTCACCGATAACTTCTCCTTTCACATTGTGACGTCGCTGATAATGCCTGGTCTCGTTTTGAAGCCTTTCTACGATTACTACGGGAGTGACAGAACAGGGTGATATAGGCGTAGGGAAGGACAATAAAACCTTATATATGTGTATCGAATGTCAGGCGATTGCAAACCTATTTGTGACTTGTACTGAAGTTTCCATGATGCATGATGATGTCGTTGCTATATATTAATATTGTTAAGGCAATATAATATTTCTAATTAAAGGCTAAACAAAGGAGTATACTTACTAGTTTATACTCGCATATGTAGCGATTAATAGAGGTACAGGGTTCTCGACCCAAGACCATGTACCCCATAAGTTCGCCAATGCTCACACAGGCTTCATTTCTACTAACGGAATGGCCTGAAATAATTTACCGAACATTAATTTTGAATTTCGTATTAAATAACGCAAAAGGACATTTTCAATTGTTTGATACCACTTTTAGAGTTAAATCGGATTGTGATTGTATTAGAAAAAGTTATAAAAAAAACAAATATACAAAACGATCGTCAAACCCATTTGTCAAAAAACAAACTTTAGTAATTGTTGTTCGGAGTGAGCAAAGGCTCCGTGTTGAAGATAGTAATTTGACAAATGATAGTTTACTTTTACAAATTGTGACTTGGCTGGATAGCTATTTCATTGACACTTTTATCCATCTTCTTTTATCTATTCACAATGCAATGAAAAAAAAACCCGGAATTATACTAAGAGAAAACAAAAGTAAATGAAATACAACATATAAAAACAAGCGGTGATGTCAGGTGCTCCGGAAGGGTAAGGAAATTCCACCCAACTAGTGGCACATGTTGGTTGTAAATGTAAGTACAAATCCGTAGTTCAGTGAAATTAGGTAGATCACATTCGAAAAATAACTACTCGTTTTTATTTTTTTATCTTGTTATCGACCAAAAGAGAAAGTGTTGAACACTATTAATCTATTAATTTTTCCCAACCTTTTTATACACATATATTAATGTACTGTCCTGTAGATGACGCAGTTTTTTGTGTTGTTTTTTTTTGCTGTCTCATCGACTTTTGGTGTATATACTTTTGCTAAATTATCATAAAATTTACCTGATCCAAATGGAAGGTCATTAAATGAAAAGGGACCATTTTCTATGGCAAATGTAAGGTTCCATCGTTGTCAATATCATTTGCACCAGTCCATATAGGAAAACTATCGGCTGTAAAGAATTAAATGTAAATAAGCTTCATCATGTTCATCAAAAATCAGTAGATAAAGGAAGAAAGGTATAGAAATAAATATGCGACGTCAAACTGTGACATATATCGGTAAAAAATGCATTTTTCGACTGATTTTTTTATCATTCAACTGATTTAACTTGAAAACGAGTTCAAGGACCTCTCTTTTTTTTAAATGACGTTTGTTTTGATAACGTCATAATATATTTTGTACAAATTTTCTTGAAAAAAAAAATAATGCAATTTGAATGCTAAATATTCATCAAAAGGCCCTTATTTGGTCAAAAAATTACTGCAAATTTAACAGTTTTCATACATATTCTTAAATATCTGAAAACTTGACTAAGGTTCAGGGTATTCAGATAAACAAAACAAATTTGGCATTAAACAAGTTACCATGGCAACAATACATGACTTGATTGCATATTTTCTAAAATTTTATAATTTTCGTGGTTTTTATCAAACTTTAAGTATATTTTAGATTGAAAAAGTATGTGCGCACCCATGAAACAGCTTTATATTTGGTGAGATTATGTCAAAGTTACAATAAAGCTTTTGTTAAATTATTTTATTGTTTCTTGGCAGCGCACGAGGTTTCCACAGCGAAAATAAAGATCGAAACTGCTTACATGTACATTCTGTATTTTTTATCGTTTTTGTGAATAACGGTAAATATTATGAAGTAATTTTGACGTCATCAGATAAAAAACTTTATTGTTTTTTTTTATATTTCTTGACCTTATGCATTTCTAAACATTATGTGATAATTTTAAATAGTTACCAAACATTTATTTTCTTGTGCCAAAACCAGGTCTGAATGCCCCTACAGATCTGTACATGAAATTTTCAATATTGGATCAAACGTTATCGTATTCAAGATAGAAAGGTATGAACATTAATACCGACTTTAATGAAAATATTAAGTCCTTAAAACTTGATAAACTAAATCCCTAGTTTGTCATATTTCTGACTAGAATTTTCAAAGAAACAAGATAAATCAATTATGTCGAGGTTGTAATTAACAAAAATAAGAGTTACATCTATGTGAAACTGTTATAATCTTTGCCGCATCTAGCTAGGTAAATTATTTGTATGAAAAAATGGATTAAACCTGATTTTATAGCTAGGACAAGATTATAATCATAATTTATGTATTTTCAAGTTGTAACCAGTTTTTGTAAACCTTCTTTAGTTTTTCAAGATGTGACCAATGGAAACTAGACATATCAGTTGTTTTATCTTAAGTTTTGGTAAGTCTTTAGAAAAAAATAATATTGTATTGTTAAACGAAAGCCTTTTTAGGACCTAACAAAAATATAAATCAAAGTCGAAATCACGATTTAAATCGTTATCATGAAATACAAAATTGTTTTCACAGAATAAAATAGTCATCATAAATTTTAGGAGCTATTTTACAACATCTTTAATATTTGTAAATCTTTATAACTAATCAAATTCGTTGTCACATTTTTCGAAACGAATTTAATTATTTTGTTATCACAGTTTGTTTTTTTTATAATGTAATTCATGATTACGGAAAAACTTCATTTAAAAATAATTAATAATACATTCTCAACTTACGAATATTAAATTCATTTTGAACAGCATTGGCTTCTTGTGCAGTGTTCGGTCTCCACAGGTAGACACCATCTGTCGAGGCACAATTATCCTTAAATAAGTAAATAGTTATCAAAGGTACCAGGATTATAATTTAGTACGCCAGACGCGCGTTCCGTCTACATAAGACTCATCATTGACGCTCATATCAAAATATTATAAAGCCAAACAAGTACAAAGTTGAAGAGCATTTGGGATACAAAATCCAAAAAGTTGTGCCAAATACGTAGATGACATTCATATCATATTTACATTTAGTTCATTTTCGCAGATTTCGTGGGTATAGATGAACCACGAAAAAAAATCTTCAACGAATGAAAAATTTTCTATAAACCTGTATATAGATATAAAATGAGGTATGAGTGCCAATGAGACAACTCTCAATCCAAGTCACAATTTATAAAAGTAAACCATTATAGGTCAAAGTACGGTCGTCAACACAGTGCCTTGGCTCACACCTAACAGCAATTTATAATCGGCCCCAAGCAATTTCTAGTGTTAAACCATTCAAACGGTCAAATATATATATATATAAATATAGAGAAGCGAGAAACACTTAAGAACCGAATCAACAAACAACAAACTACTGAACATCTGGTTCCTGATTTAGGACAGGTACAAACAATTGCAGCAAATTTAAACGTTTAAATGGTACCGCACCATTACCTTTATCTGAACCAATAGGTGAGTATTGCAACATAGAAAGACACACTATAAAATATCTATTGAAATGGCTTTACTCAATCATAAGATGTAGTAACACAAATGAACATACACAGAACAAATTAATTTTATCTATGCTACAATAAAAATACAAAAGAATTATAATAAGGGATGAATAATAAATCAAAAGTTTAATGTTTAAAAATTTCAGAAAAACTTTAAACCTAAAAAAACAATCAGCCATTTGCAATAATTTTATACACAGCTAAATGAAAATAATTTTGTTGTTACTTCTTTTGTTTGTATTACCTTCCGTTTAGGAACACCAATATAGCAATAAAACTATCCTGAAAATTGGTACACGTGGGGTGAATATTTATCAACAATAAAACTATAAAATTGGTGCTCGATAACACTTTGTGTTCTTTATGTATAAGTGCCAGAGGTGTGATGTGCATACAGTATAAAAGGAGAAAGAAAATAATATCGATGTTCAAAGTACGAAGAAGTGACATTATATTAATTCTAAACACTAATCAAAGCTAGTATATTGGCCAGATGTATGTATGCTATATTTTTCTCTAATTCACGAAAACCGAATTTTGACTCCGGGCTCTTATAATTGTTTTGACAAGTTTCCACTGTGGTAGGATATTCTGATATTCAGGCAATAAAGGGGCAACCATAAGAAGCTAAATCAAATATATAATCAGTACAATGTTGGGGGAGCGGGGGTTAACTTTTTTTTTTCGGATAGAGTCGTGTATAAAAACAGTAAATTTTCGCTTAAATTTTGAATTTGCTTATTTTCTAAGCTCTTGCTTGACCGGTTTACAGGATATTCTACCACAGAGAAGGTAACCTGTCGAAAATATTAATTTCCGGGGTCAAAATTCGGTAATATGAAAAAGGTCTGTGGGGAGTCCAGAATTACACCAAAGACCCTTCAGTTAGTTGGTTGTACTAGTACTATTATAATCTATTATCAACATACCATTCTTGATTCAGATAAAATTCTGTCCAAATAATTTCGGCATCGTTCAACACCACTTACAGCAGGATCTGCCTACCCTTCCGGAGCACATGAGATCAACCACAGTTTTTGATGGGGTTCGTGTTGTTTAATCTTAAGTTTTATGTTATATCATGTGTACTTTTGTTTGTCTGTTTGTCTTTTTCATTTTTAGTTATGGCGTTGTCATTTTTTTTTTCGATTTATGAGTTTGACTGTCCCTCTGTTATTTTTCGTCCCTCTTTTAAAACGTCACATGGTATTTGAATATGAAAAATTAACCGGACTTTCAACAACGTACTCTATAAATCAAAAACAGATACAATGACATAATTATGAACACTGTAGAAAAACTTTTTAAGTCAGGAATTCAGAATTCTGAAATGTCACTTGATCAACATATTAAACATATAGTTACCTGTATTGTAATCTTATATTAATACTATCGTCTGCTTACAGATTAAGTAATGTATTGTTTATTGTTTATGGTTTTTGATTCTTGTTTGTTTTCGAAGAAACAGACACAGTCTTGCAAATGAGGATTCACTAACAAACTCACCGCAGCTGTATTCCAGGTAACTCCATTAGCATCACTAGTGTAATAACAATTAGCACTACTTGGTTGGTTTGATAATAGCTTGAACCCTTTTGGGCAAGTTTCTGGAACACATGGCGCTTTGAAAACTAAAAAAGAATACAATTTTAATACAATCGAAGTTAAATCATAAAAAAGATAAAGCGAAGACGTAATTACAATAACGGTATAAAAGGAGCCCAATGTTTAGTCGATGCCACTGCTGGTGGACGTTTTGCGTCCGATGGTTCCACCAGCCCAGTAGTCAGAACTTCTGTGTTGACATGAATATCAATTATAAGGTCATTTTTATAAATTTCCTTTTACAAAACTTTAAACTCTATGAAAAACTAAGGATTTTCATAACCCAGAAATAGATAACTTTAGTTGCATTTTGCACAATTTTTTTTTATAATTTTTGTGCGGTATTTACGATAACGATTTTCAACTTGTACTTGTTTGGCTTAATAACTATTTTTATATGAGCGTCTGGCGTACTAAATTATAATCCTGGTACCTTTGATAAATATATAGCAATCGTCGTTTTAGTTGAAAGTAAGTCGACATTCATCAATATAAAAATAAATGCGAAATAAACACATGCAGAAGTAAAGTCAAATCAAAAGGAAAACAAAACAAATAATCTGAAAATGTTAACATAAAGAAATATTTAAGGACACATCTGAAACAACATTCATTAATTGCTTGGAAAATTAAAAAAGTCTTTGTTGGTTGTACAAAACGCCATCATTGTCGATGTTAAGCACAAACTAATTCAGAAATGGGAATGAAAAACTGTTCCAGGTTTCTTTTTTCCCCAAAAATCTATGTCTGTGAGTTTCTTTTACATTTCATTCGATTTGATATACAGTGACAAAATCTATCGCCTGATTTATTTGTCTACTTACATTTGCAACATGGTCGTTCATTGCAGCATTTTCCGTTATACGTCCATTCAGACCCGAAAGTCTCATTACATGGAACACCTTTTTTTCCACAGGTACCGTTGGAAGAGTGGCATATCCCAGAAAGAACTGAATAGCACAGTACTCCGATACAATATAGCATGATTTACTTTGATATATACGTTAACATAATACAATAGGAATATAGATACAACGTATTTGTTTATTTCTCAAAATGATTTGCTTAACCATGTTGAATATAGGACACACATAAGAATTTTGTATTTTTTTTTCAAGAAAAAGTGTATATATTATTGTTGCGCTATGATTTCTCATGAATAAAATTAACTGAATTTGCTGGAGATGCTCGTAACTCTGCGTAGAAAGTTTAAAATTAGTTCTTCCTAAATACAGATTTTTTTATTGTTCTTATGTCAACCTAGGAAAGTAGTGTTGAACAATTTCGTACAGATCCGTAGATCAACAAAAAGTACTGATATTATCGTTGATATATATCTGTAAATTATATAAAAAGGTTCTTACTTTGTCTGTTCGTTTGGCTTTCGAATGCAGAACGTTTGATCAGAGTGAAAGGATCGTACCTTTTATATTATGAGAGAGTCTAGCAGCTTAATCTTTAATCTTCACTACAGCGTTTTAAACATAAAGGATACTTACTGCCGCCATTTGACACATCAATTGTGCAAAAGATGAAAACAATCAAACAACAACACTTCATCATAACTCTGAAATGAAAACTCGTCTATATTAATTAAGATTCCACGTTATTTAGAAATAAACTCATTATCCATACAGGATTGAAATTTTATATTTGCGCCAGACGCGAGTTTCGTCTACAAATGTGGAATCATTTAGAAAGACCCGTAAACCAGAAGTAAGCGCAGTGAGCCTGTATGCATTAAATGCTATATTTTGATCGCTAATTTCAAGTTCCAAAAACATGTAACAGTTTTTAAATTAAAGTCTCAACTTACCAATAAAAGGGTTTGGATGATGTGTGTTGTACGCATTTCATTTGTTATGATTTTGCTTTCAAAATATGTTAATAACGAGCATTACTTATCAAAACCACGGTAACTCCATTTTTATGTGTTAAAATCGGAAGTGGGTAATCGGACTATCAAAAATTAGAAAAAAAACTTGAATTATTTGTGTTAGGAATTGTATTGATTTGTTGGTTTTTTAATTTTTGTTCTTTTTGATTTTCTATTTTGAATGCCATTATTGTAAGGACTACAATATTATGTGTCAAAAACGTGTTTGAAATTCAATATTTTATATTCAGTCAAGTTTAAGGTTAAGAAAACATCCGCAAATTTACAAATTTGGTACGCCTTATTGTTAAATAAAACTTAAGTCCTTTTTTATATAATCTAATATAAAGAAAAGTATATGTTGTGCAATATCAACATATAGTACTTCAGAGAAGTTGTTCTGTAACGGAAATATAACAGAACCCGAAAAGTGCTTGACAATGGACTAGCTAATTCAGAATATATATTTTGTTACTAGGCTGTAAACAACAAAGCCATAAGTTGTAGGCTAACGTAGTTGATTTACTCTTAAATATGACTTAATTATTATTTTTCATCGTTAGTAAAGTTTGTATTTTTAGTCTTACACATTTGACGTTTTGCTGAGTTGAAATTTATCTGATGGAATACTCTGTTATATTGAAACCTGTTTAAACCGAATCTCTTCGTAATTTAAGATTTTGTTCTGTTTTAGCCGATGTTCGGTTTTATCAGATTCACAACGTTAACAGTTTGTATGACGGTGTTAACAGCATGTTTGGTTTATACAGGTTTTCGATTTATACAGGTTTTCGGTTTAACCAGTTTTCATTGTATTACCTTTTTTTTTTAAATTGTATTGAACAAATTCAAATAACTAGAATATCGTTTGTACGAGAATAATTGAAAACTTACCGTAATGTGAAATAGCAGAGTCGTAGATAGAAAGATGATTTTTGAAATACAGTGGCTACTTAAATACTAAGTTAGATAAAAGGATTGGTGAATGTTCTGTGTGATTTTAAACATCGATTAGTGACATATGTTGGTTTTCTGTCTTAATATTGACTGAATAAGCAAATATTGTTAAACGTGTTACTAGCTTTAACTGTCACTAAACTATTTTCAATTATTTATGGATATTGTAATTTAATCAGCAAATAGTAAAATCAAACAAAAATAAGAACTCAGAGGAAATTCAACGGAAAGGCTCTAATCAAATGACAAATTCAAAAGCTCAAACACATCAAATAACCGGATAACTTATGTTATATTCGTGACACTTGGTAGAGTCATTTTGTATTAAAAGAAATAATGGATTAAGCCTGGTTTTATAGCTAGCTAAACCTTTGCTTGTATAACAGACGCATCCAATTTAATCACGTTGACCACAATGTGTGAACAAAACAAACAGACAAAACAGGCAAAACTGAAAAATAGGGATACAGCAGTAAACATTGTGTTACAATAATAATCACCACAAAAACAAACAAATATGTAACAAAAAAGGACAAAAATATATAAAGACAATACACATTAGCCAGACTCGTCTTTCCTCTCAAAACGACACACCCAGGGCTCTCAACTCCAACGAGATGTCAAATTGAATAAACCAAACATACAATTGATAACTAGGGGAGGGCTGGGAACCCGTTAACATGTTTAACCCCACAACATTATATATGTATGTGCCTGTCCCTAGTCAGGAGCCTATAATTAAGTGGTTGTCGTTTGGTTATGTGTTACATATTTGTATTTCGTTAATTTTTTGTAGATAAATTAGGCCGTTAGTTTTCTCGTTTGAATTGTTTGACGTTGTCATTTCGGAGCTTTTGATAGCTGCAATGCGGTATGGGCTTTGATCATTGTTGAAGGCCATACAGTGACTTATAGTTGTTAATTTTTGTGTCATTTGGTGTCTTGTGAGGAGTTGTATCATTGAAATTCATACCACATCTTTTTTTATAGTTGCAATCAGAATGTTTACACTGGAAGTCGGAAATATTGAGATCCTGAAAATGTGTTTACAATTGAACATATTACTTATGATTGATTTGGTATATGTATAGGATAAAATAGATACATATTTTTCTTCAAACAAGTGGTTTACATAAACTTTGGAATTTCATTTTTTTTATTATTAATAAAGTATTTAATCCCGATATTGATATAATACTTTGATAGATTCAAATATAAAAGCAATTTAAATACTTGGTGATATTAGCTAGTAATGCAACACTGTTTGCTTTTGTTAATATAATCGATTTTGCACATTATGAATATCTTGATGTTGTTCGTGTAACATCTTTCTTACTTCGTCATCAATATATTAATTATGATTTCATCAGCAAAATTTCACATGTGTTTTTCAAAAAACACTGAAAATATAAATAATATGCATATATATATTATTATATACTAATTTTTCATTATTTTGCTAGACGTTCCAGTACATTTTCAGTTTTCCACTTGGTTCCTTTTATAGACGTATATATACATGTAAATGGCATATCAAATTATCTGCTTCCTATAGGTCACTTATTTACAAATCTGAAAGTAACGTTTTCAGAATAAGGAATAGTAATTCTTGATTTATCAATCATCAAGATAACAGTTTGCTAGTCGTGCTTTTTCTCTACACACGACTCATCAGTGGGACTCGAATCAGAATAAAATAAATGATAAAATTGGAAAACCAAGCGATATAATGTTGTTTGTACAGTTAGTAATTAAATTAACAACAAATCAACATCTAGATCGTCGTCTTTGTTGAAAATCCAAAGGAACATACAAAAACATGTTTCGTTATCAAGCAGTATATGTAATGACATTAACATACACAAACGAGATGTTGTGTAGAGCTTTGTCTGCGAAATCAACAAATTATTTGTCATACAGACACCGCCGCAATATTTGAAATAATTAAAGATCGGCTAGGATGTGTATTTATAGATAGATTAAATTCTGATTTACACCAACGACCTCACAGATTTAAATTATTCTGACCATGTGTCCCTTTTATTTTTCTTTTAGCTAATAGCATAACATTATTTTTATTATAATAGTATTTTTTTGTGTTTCAAATTGATGGGTTTCGGCCTTCATATAACACATTTCGCCGAAAAGTTTTATTGACAATGTTAAGGTCACTATTAGGAACGTGGCTACTTGAATTATATGTGAATAAAAAAAAAGCAAAGGTGCAATCTGGTATTTTACACCTCAAATTTGTTAATATTGAGATCTTGAAAAACGTGTTTGTAATTGGTTTGGTATAGGTTTAACATACAATAAATAGTCAATCTTCAAAGTAGGCAAGTATGTTTGAGCGAACGGGTTCATGATGAAGGTATTGGCTAAGTTAATATATGGTACAGACGACCATATACATGTACCTCTCAAGCTGTGTTCCTTCCGTTTAATACAATACATTTTTCTGGCATTGATAGGACATTTCTTTCACATAATTTCAATATGATATCTTATCATAAATATAAATATGTTTCGTTTGAGGTATATGTAGAGTATGGTTAACAGAAACTATGGAATTTCATATCTGTATTAGTATAATATTTCATTATGATATTGATATAATACTTTATTACATTCAAATATAAAAGCTAATTATGCAACATTTTCTTTGTTAATATAATTGATTATGCTAGTTATGTATTTCTTGGTATTGTACGTGTAACATCTTTCTTACTTCGTATCAATATATTTCTAATTATATCGTCAGCGGAATTTTTCATGTATCTATCGGACTATGCTTGCAAATATTTTTATAAAATAAAACGGATTTGCACCACCAATGATACTACAAAATGGCGCCTACAAAAAATTAGAAAAAAAGACGTTCCCTTGTTGCGCCTATCCCAATTCAGGAGCCTCTATTCTTTGTTAGCCTTCTAGCAATGATTTTAATTTAAGTTCATCAATATATTTAGAGTTTAGTATTACGTTCATTATTAGTGAACTAATACATTTATTTGTTTAGAGGCCAGATGAAGCTCGAGTCCGGATGTTGGATTTTCTCGCTGCTTTGAAGACTCTATGATGGCCATCGGCTTGTTTTTTTCTTTGGTCGGGTTGTTGTCTCTTTGAACATTCCTCATTTCCTTTCCTAATGTTATTGATAACGGTTTCTCTCGTGCGGACAACTTCAGCCGAGATGAACGTGTACAAAGCAAAGACAAGAAGGTCAACAAAAGAGTCCCGATGATGGTGCTGACTTGATAAGTTATCACCGCATTCATTTATTAAATTTCATTTTGTTCAACGTAATCAGTGCGATATTTTACGTTTGAAGTGAGATTCAAAACATACCGGACATAGCTCTATAATAAAGTTAATTGCTGCCTTAGTTTGCTATTGATAAATATTGAAATGTGCATTGACATTAAGTGCAATATCAGTATTTAGTTCAAATGTAATTTTGGGTCAGTCCTAGTTCTATCTTATTCATTCAAAGGACGTCATTTTTCATTTTTTTATGATCTGTTTTACAAATTCAAATGACTTCATCATTTTTTTGTCATTTTTTACAATTTCAAATATGACGTCACTTGGCGTTGAGGTTTAAACATATTCGGATGTGTCTACATTTTGTGTTGCAAATGTCTGGTTATGTAATGTATTTCAGTTGTTTCCTATAATTAGTTAATATTTCAGTTCTATCATGTACAGCTTGTGTTTATTAATTTTATAAATTTACTGTTTGCAAAAGTTTAAATTGTTCTAAATGATAAGGATGTTCTGGTAACTAACAGAAAACCCTGGCCGTTTTTGGCACAACTTTTTTGATCTTTTGGTCCTCGATGCTGTTCGACTTTGTGCTTGTTTCGGCTTTAAAACTTTTGTATCTGGGCATCACTAGTACATCTTGTGTGGATAAAATGCACTTCTGGCGTATTAAAACTTGCAACTTGTTGCCTTTTGTTGGCTGTTGTTCGTGTGATTCTTTGTCATTTGTATTCTCCAATTTATTTATATTGCAGTCCTGTGGTGTTGAGTTAATGTTATATTTCACATGGTTATAAAAGGGGAGGTTTGACATGCCACAAAACCAGGTTCAACCCGCCATTTTTTTCTTTAAAAATGTCCTGTACCAAGTCAGGAATATGGCCATTGTTATATTATAGTTCGTTTCTGTGTGTGTTACATTTTAACGTTGCGTCGTTTGTTTTCTCCTATTTTTGAGTGTAAATTCACATTGCGTGTCACGGTACTTGTCTATCCCTAATTCATGTATTTCGTTTTGATGTTATATTTGTTATTCTCGTGGGATTTTGTCTGTTGCGTGGTCCGTTTCTGTGTGTGTTACAAGTGTTGTTTCGTTGTTCTCCTCTTATATTTAATGCGTTTCCCTCAGTTTTAGTTTTTTACCCCGATTTTGTTTTTTGTCCATGGATTTATGAGTTTGAACAGCGGTATACTACTGTTGCCTTTACTGCTCCTCGAAAACTGGAAGCAAATCGAACAATATCAAAAACTATCCAAGATCTGTACCTGTCCACATGTACTAGATTTGTTTAGCCTCAAACACTTGCTGGAGAGATTTATCATTAAAACCCGCCTCGTTGTCTGCTGGCTATTGCAAGGGATGCAAAACAAACGATTTCTGGCTGAAGACTTTTAACGGCCACTTCACTGGTACGGAAGACACTGCAATGTTGAATGCATGTATAATTGAGAATGGAATAGGGGAATGTGTCATAGAGACAACAACCCGACCATAGAACAGACAACAGCTGAAGATCACCAATAGGTCTTTAATGCAAAAAAAAAACTCTCGCAAACGGAGGCGTCCTTCAGCTGGTCCCTAAACAAATATTTATACTAGTTCAGTGATAATGGACGTCATACTAAACTCCGAATAATACACAAGAAACTAAAATTTAAAATCCTACAAGCTAACAAAGGCCAGATGCTCCTAACTTAGGACAGGCGCAAAAATGCGGCGGGGTTAAACATGCTTTTTGAAATCTCAACCCTCGCCTATACGTCTAATCAATGTCGAAAAGTAAACGCATAACAACATGAACAATACGTACAGTAAAATTCAGTTCAAGAGAAGTTCGAGTCCGATGTCAGAAGATGTAACAAAAGAAAATAAACAAAATGACAATAAAACATAAATACATAAAAAGCAATAGACTACTAGCAGTTACTGATACGCCAGCTCCAGACCTCAATTAAACTGATTGAAAGATTATGACTTCATCATATGAATATCAGGCAAAATCCCTCCTATTAGGGGGTTTAGTATTATACCATCATGAAATATATGAAAAGAACATAACCCATGTCATGCCAACAACTTGTTTTAGAATAGAAATGTGTAATTTCGATGCAAAGACCCAATAAGTGAATCAATATTAAAGCCAAAATATGCAATCTTTGATAACCTGACAACAGTATCGTAACTATATCCCTTCTTGATAAGTTTGTTTAAAGGTTTTGTTAGCTTTTGAGGTGAATACTGACATTTTTGTGCTCTGTTAAGAATATTCCCATAAAAGATTGGATGTGAAATACCTGAACGTATAAGATGTCTGCACGTTGAGTTATATTTAATAATGATGTCCTTGTACCGTTGATAAAATTTATAAATGTTTTGACTGGTTTGTGATATCGAAAACCCTGGTGTAATTATTTTTCAGTAATGGAGAAATATCTCTCGCTAAAATCTAAAAGGTTGTTACATACACTAGCGAGTCGTACAAGTTGAGATATATAAACACCATAAGTTGGTGACAAGGGAACGTCACCATCTAAAAATGGATAAATAACGATAGGAAATAAAAAATCATCCCCTTTATCATATTTTTTTGTATTAAGCTTTCCGTTAATGATATCAAGATAAAGGAAAAGGCTGTGGTCGTTGTTAGTATTAGCTTTATTTAAAGTAATTTCAACAGGACACATTTCTTTAAAACACATACTGAAGTCGTCATTATTTCTAACCAATATATCATCCAAATTTCTAACAGTATTATTATTTTTTTTTTCTTCTACAGTGTAAATGTGGTAAACAGAACCGTCATTTCACAAACTATGAACGTACATTGTAACGACTGTGCAAGCCAATCTTCCTCTTAGTTGACATTTGATATCCCCTTACCACACTAAGACATTTGTCAATCAACTGACCATTCCAATCACCGACCACAACACTGCTTGGTCTAGGGATGATAGTCTCATTCTGGATTTATTTGGATAAGAAAATTAAAAACTTTGTAACCAATGGGAACAATGAAAAGGTGAAGTTCTAATTTGTGTGTGCAGTATATATATTCAACCTTGTGATCCCTCGAAAATGCGTTTTATTTGCAGAGATGTTTTCAAAATTAATAGACGAATACCAGGTGTTGTCAATAGCAGAAATTCGTTCTATGGTCTAATTAGCAAACATATGGAAAGTATTTAGTAATAATTAGTTCAATAAATCTGCTATGTAACTATGATTTAAAAGGTTCTAAATTGATATTTCTTAAGAAAAAACAAAACAAATAAAAACAAGTGTTTCATCTCATTTTATACCTTAGGATGGATTGTTTGACATTTAAGGGAGGGAATTATTTGAAGATTTATTTTCTATAAGAAAACAATTCCTTATGTCTGCAGGGATGCAAAGATTTACTAAAACTAAAATTTTACATCGTATATATAAATGTCGATTTTTATATTCAGTAAACCATGAACTACAGCAAATATTTTGAAATTAGTGTATTGTCTAAACACAATATATTATAGATCATTTAATGTCGTCTGTTTAATTTCAAGTCTTGAAACATTGCCCAGCTCTTAATCTACCGTAATGAATATTATGTGTTGTTAACTTATAAAAGAAATCTATTTTGTGCAGTATAAATATTTGTTAAGCGCTACTTTAAATATTTGTTATATGCAATTGAACAATAAGCCAGAAAAAAGTATATTTATAATTTCCACAATTGTTAACGGGAATAGTAAACGCATGTTTTCTAAGTGCACGTACACAGGTAAAGATGTTCAATCTGTAGTAAACGCCCTTTTTACTACCGACTAAACGGACAAAGATTAAACGCGCATTTACTCGAGTAGGAATTTGAAATTTCCATTTTGACCGCGTCAACGCAATAAAGGAAAAAGCGAAAATTGAGGTTGACGAATGAAATATGTGCATGTGGCGTGAACATGCGTCTTTTTTTATGTTATGCTTGGTTTGCACCCAACTGTAGGTAAGAATGGTCACTTCCTGTGCGAAAAGTTCCATATGGAATGTACACGGAATATAGTAGGAATATTGCTCTGAATTCCTACCAGAAAAGAGTGATATTCTTTTCGGACAGTAGTAGGATTCCACACGGAAAATAGCCGAAAGATTTAAATTAGCAGGAATTTCTTAGTAGGCATACCAATATTCCTACCAGGATTATGCAAATTAGCAGGAATAATTTGGTAGAAAAATAAAATTCCTGCTAGAAAACCTGGTAGGAATTTTTCAAAATTCCACCCAGAAAAAAAAATTCTGGTAGGAATCTTATATATACAAAATGTAAGTGTATATTCACAAATACACAACTGGATCAATGATTAAGTTTGAATCTCAACACCAAAGAACAAAGGAAATTTATAGAATACATTAATTTTTAAGAAAATGGACTTTTGAAATGTATAAGGAAAGTGCAATATATGCAAGCTAGAAATTGTGTTATACATAAACATGAAGATTACCCAAAAATGCCTAAATGAAATTAAGAGTGAATTAAAAACCAATTGTTCAGAGAACCGTTGATGGTCTTTCCACAAGTAAGGATCTTTTTTTTATATGAAAATATTAAAATTTGGTTTTAAATGTCAATTGTAGCGTCAAATGACAGCTTATTAAACGCTGATTCCATTAATGTATGGTTTCTATGGAAAAAGATATAGATAAGGGAGATAATTGTTTACTTCCGGTTCAAACGATGCTATTTCCGGTATAGGTTGATAGTATAATTGACACTGATTCCAAAAATATATGGTTCTATATATACATATGGAAAAAAGTATTGCAACACCTTGATTTTTTAAAACTTGAAAAATCAGTCTCTTATTTTGGATGGAATATTATTAGTTACATAGTGTGCTTGTGACCTAATACGGTATATATGGGGTCAGTAAATTCCATATGGGGTGAGAGCGAAGCTCGAATCCCCATATGGAATTTACTGACCCCATATATACCGTATTACGTCACTAACACACTATGTAACGAATTTATCTTACCGACTACTAGTATCTTAGCGTGTGAAATTAAGACTAGTGATTCTCGAAATGAGCAAGTCTTCAATACTGTTAGCATTAAGAAAATACTTCCTTTGATTCTACAAAAACAGATGCCAACAATAACGACTTGTAAGGTTTCAATGTGTTTTATGAATTTATTTCAATCTTAATCATCAATTTCTTCGTCTGTTGGAACTTTTAAGTTTTTTTCTCAGTACCGGTTTTTTTTTATAAAGGGACACAACACCATTACTAACCTTGTATGAAATAAGCCCCGCCCCCTTCTTACCTAATATGGAATATAAAGGGACGTAACTCCACTACTAACCGTGTATGAGATAAGCCCCGCCTCCCTACTAACCTAATACCAAATATACACGGTTTGCATGCGGACGCTTTTAACCAATCATATTCCTGGAAATGTATAGGAGGTAAGATAAGATAAAATATTTGTAAAATAATATTGAAACGTAGTTAATGATAACATTCGCTTTAAAACGAACAAAAAGTGTATGAACAAAAAAAGTTTTATCTAACTAAAATTTTTATAACAAAATGAAGTGTTTTTTGTACAAAAAAAATGCATTTTACCTTTACTGTAGTCGAACTTTACAATGTCAGACATTTCAAAATTATTTTTTAGATTGTTCACATCATGGTTGGTCGTTATACGCCAAAGAATTAGTACTTTGTGCACAGCCTCCATTCAACCGGATAACCGCATCTTAACGTCTTCTGATTCCTGCCAAAAGTCGACAAATTTGTTGCTAAGCTAGCAGCAACCATTCTTGACGAAAGGTATTATTTATTTCATGACTTGTTTGAACTGGGGTGTCCTTTCATGCTTTGTACGCCAAATAGTGTCCCATATATGCTCGATATGGTTAAAATTTGGGCTACGATATGGCCAAGAAAGACAAACCAAATTCCATTGGAACAATAGATCTTTCTCCACGACGCTAATTTTCAATTTTGGCGAGCTCTACACTATATTGGATACGGGCATCTGTGTGTCTGTTCGTAGGCAAAGGTCCCTGAAATGGTATTATCGCACGATAGCCAGTAGCGATGAGCCGATCTCGAACAGTTCTTGTTTAAAGGCTCCTGTATGGTCATGATTCTCTTTTTAGGATTGTATTGTTTGCAATCGGTTTCCTTCTGACCAACCTTCACTATGCTTTATTTTCCCTAGCAGATGTTATAGGGGGTCTTCTTGACCTCGGAAGGTCTTTAACATCGTTTCTTGCCTGATTTTTATTCTCAAAACGACTTATAGTGGAATGGTGATGACCAACAATATGTGCAATTATCACAGCGACATACCTGCTTCACTCATGCTGGATATCTGCCATCTTGCTGCAGTTATGAGTTGTGGATGACCAATTGCAAGGTGTTAATAACATAAATTTATAAACTTGGTTATTTTAAGTGTTGAAAACAATTAATGAGGATAAAAACATCTGTTTTAGTGTTTACGAGTACAGTAGCTGCATGTGCAGATAAGAACTGATAGAGTCAATATTTATTGATTAAACTCGGGTAATATTTAAATAATGTTTAATTAGTTCTATTTCAACAAATTATTTAACAAAAAATAAAAAGTGTTTTTTTTATTTGAATTTCAATTTGGTGTTGCAATACTTTTTTCCATTTGAATACTTTAACATTTATTTAGAACAAAAAAAGCTACTTCCGGTAAACAAAATGTCACTTCCGCTTGGCTTTAACAAGGTCACATTGCTTTCAACCTATTGCAAAAAGTCCCATGTCTTTATCATGCATACATATGAAATAAAAGCAAAGGTCAAAATCTAGAACATTAATTTTGCCTATTACCTTGAGCTCAATTTCAAGGTCAACAACCAAGGACCACAAATTAAAAGACCCTAGGCCTCTACTTTATATTGTTAATGAGTTATATTACCATACAACTAATATAAGATATAGAAGAAGGGAAAACTCGCATCAAATGTTTACGTACCCTTTTAACTAAAATTTACGTGTTACGACATGTCGCAACTCACAATTGTGTGAAAACATTTTGTCGATATCTTATATGGTTTCTGCAAATAAGTGATAAGCCAAAATCAAATTTTTGAACATGACCTTGACCTTTGACCTTGATCTCATTTTCATTTTTTTGAACCAAGGACCTCAAATCAAAAGACCCTAGGCCTCTATCACTTATGGTTTTCCAGTTAGAAATACATTTCACTTATATCAAACAAAAAAGGGGATTTAACTCTCATATGAAGTCTCCGGATAGCTTCGGTTAAAATTGATCAAATCATCTTGAGGATATAACAAGCAATTTGGTAAAAAAAATTGTCGGTTTCTAATACGGTTGCGACATATAAGTAATAACAAGAAAAACAGTGTTCGGGGAGATAACTCTTATTTGGAAAAGATTTTTGTTACGCGGTGTCAGTTTCTAAAGCGTATTTACTGTTCGATATCATATACAATATATCTAAGCGACATCTTGTGAAACAAAATAGCAGCGAAGGAAAGAAAATTAGGCGGAAGAAAAAAAATAATAATCAGAAGAAGAAAACCAATAGGTCTTTCCACGGAAATTGTATTACGTGGATCAACACATAAAGGGACAGCTTTAGAGCTTTATTTCAATTTTATTGACAGATGAACAACTTACTTTAACTGGATACTTCAGTGCATGAAGTTGACGACTGATGTCACTATGACGTCATACGCATGTCGAAATATGGGCGTCCGGCGTATCAATTATAAGCCTGGTATATTAAATGAAAATGGCCTTTTCACGCATATGTTTTGGTGTAATTATATATGTGCAAGCATTTTACCCAAACAGATATGTTAAAAACATGTCCACCTTTGTTAAATACATCTTGTGGCAAAATTGTTGCTCATATCTTAATATGGATGACACGATTCCAAAATGAGTCTATTTTGACAGTGTTGCTGTTTGCCACTGAATATAAGAAATTTAAAGCCTTAATACTAATATTTTAGACAGAATTCAAAAATCTAAATACTGATGTCTGACTGACTAATATCGTTTGCACATCTGAAGGATTTTATTAAATAGATTGATTATATTAACACATTAAATTTGTAAAACACATTTTACATCTACTTATCTTTTTTGCCTAGCTTATTTCATTACCAAATTTAAAATCTATTTATGACATAGACTTTTAAAATTATTTTTTACTTCATACGTCTCTATATTACAACAAAAAATTGTCAAAAATCAATCGTTCCAAAAAAAAAAAAACATTCAACATATATATTTTCAAAGACAAGTTAATATGCTGTCCATTTAAATCTTGAATATATTCATTCAGCATCTTATATAGGAGTGACATATATTTTTTATAACATGGATCAAATATCAGAGAATAACTGTACTTACGAGACTGGGTTTCTTTCAAATTGATTAAAGAATGCTGCTATGGTAAGTGAAACCAAAGGGATTCCGAAAGCAGGACACAAGAGATAAGCATCCCACTTCCCTAACGGCATATTTCGACTACGCATCACAAGAGTAAATGCATACATGGCTGTTGTTACATTTAAAATCACTTGTGAAAGTTGAAACTCCATGATGAATACCCCGTAAATTGTGCATTCCAACTGGCTGATATCAATGTCTAGGAATCTTTCTAACCAATCATGAGTTCCATATGCTGTTTGAGAACAATAAAACAGGATGTCACAGATAACGGTATATAGACTAAATCTATCGATGACTTTCCATTTAAATAAATTTCCTTTTTTTGTCTTCAATAGGACAATTAAGACTATAGAGGAAATAACTATACTACAAAATGTAATAACAATCATTGGTATACCAACTTCTTTTGGTGTTGAGTAAACATTATGAGTGTCATTCATCAATTTGTTTCTGTGCATCGTTCTTCAGCTATCGATTTTTTTTCGTACAATATGATCGATTGTCTTGTATATGAAAAAGTAATAATAAAAAATGGTTCTTTCACTGCCTTCACATATATCCGGGTTTACTATGAGTTGCGTAGATATGTAAAATAAAGGTTTGACGAATACAATGGTGCGATGTTAACATATTTTACTTCACCTTATAATATAGCCTGTTGGGCGTGGTTATGTCTTATCGTATCAGATCAGAATCTCCCATTTTAATGTGATTGGTAAATATGGATACAATTTTAGGAAATCCTGACACGCTAAAACATGAGAAAATAAAATAATGTACGTGTTTGTGTTTAAAATATTAAAAGTTCGAAATCCACAAGAGTTATTCCTAATCATAATATTTATACCTCTTTTTTATTTAACATTATATGTTAAAACTCAGGTAACCGATTGATTGATGTATATTTGTGACGAGAAAACTAACGGCCTTAATTATATAAAAATAAAATGAACGCAAAAAAAAATATGTAACACATAAACAAATGACAACCACTGAATTACAGGCTCCTGATTTGGGACAGGCACATACATAAACAATGTGGCGGGGTTAAACATGTTAGCGGGATCCCAACTCTCCCCTTACCTGGGACAGTGGTATAACAGTACAACATAACAACGAACTATAAAACTCAGTTGAAAAAGGCTTAACTCATCAGATGGACAAAAATACAAGTGGACGTGGCCGGGTACTTATACATCCCGACACAAAAAGACACAATGAACAAATCTGAGAGTACTCGCAGTTATCTGACAGCTATTTCAAAGCCCCAAACAACTAATAAAAAAAACCATGCATCTAAGACTAAACGATCAATCCGTACACATCCAACATCCAATGGATTTATTGTAAAGACGTCATAAACAGCCAGAGAAAAACATGACCTTGTGCAATGCCAAGTTACCTATTAAGGTCGTTTGTTATAAGTCAGCATACATTCTTTCCAATGCGTTTAAGGTTGTACCTTACACTACAGGGATATAACTCTGTAAAATCAGTTAAACGTTTTAATTGTGTTGTGTTGTTAAGGGAATATTAAGTTTCTCAATGATCAAAATTAGTGTTTGTCAAACTGCTATATAACCAGTGTAATTTTTCTGAGAAATTGGTTGGTTCAAATATTTTGAAATTTTTATATTTTTGCCAAAGGGTCAAAGTCAATACTTTGCCAAAATTTTAAGAAAATTAAACGAGCCAAATTAATTTTCGTGGAGGTGTTGGGTACCACCTTAAGAACATTTCTTTAGAGAAACCTATTAAGGTTGTTTGTTATAAGTCAGCATATATTCTTTCCAATGCGTTTCAGAACATTTCTTTACATTTCACTACGTATTATCATAATTTCACTAAGGCAATATAAATTGTCATCATAGTTAATTATTATAACGTCTCTTGTGAAATTATAAATCAATATTAAAAGAATTTGGATGACTTATTGTACATTCAGTCAATGACAATGCATATTGAATTACTGAAATTGCACCCTTAGCAGTTGCCCTGCTTGTATTGTCAATTGACATTTCAATTTGTAGTCATAGACATTCATTGTTTTAATTTTTCAAGCCTCTCATTGACTACACATACGTATTTGAAAATGTGTTTTCTATAATTGTTAATTGTACCGTGCGTTGTTGTAATTAATAAATGATAAAAATCGACAACTAAAAAGAAATTTGAATTAAGAGTTTTGTTGAGCTGTTTGAAATAAGAACTTATATTGCGATATGTAATGTTTCTAGTTCGGTTAATGATGTATTGCAGTTACACTTAATTTCAGTTTGTATCGTTAATATTATTGTAGAAACATCAAACTATTCATCATAACTCGTAGCAATAATAAGACCAATCAAATGGTAAGGATGTAATTATCGTTTAGTTGTACAAAATGACGTTCTTAGCTTTTTCAAAATCCAATTTAATTGCGAGTTTTGTTTGGCTATTCGAAATAAGAAATCGTATGAAGATATGTAATTTTTCTAGTGACCGGTTATTGATATGTTGTAGTTACCCCTTATTTCAGTTTTTCTCGTAAATAGTAATTTTAACATCAAACTATTCATCATGATTCGTAGCAATAATAAGACCAATTAAATGGTAAAGGTCTCATTATTGTTTTTTGTTGTACAGAATGCAATATTTATCTTTTCCAAACGCATATTTAATTGTGAGTTTTGTTTGGCTATTCGAAAAAGAAATCATGATTATGTATATTTTTTATTACAGACAAACAGTTGAAAACTTACATCAGTGATGATATTGATCCGCTTTTTCTGAAGATATTCAAGACATTTGGTAAAATGAGCAAACCCATTTAAAGATATAAATGCTACAAGATCACTCGTCCAAACTGAACACACCAAAGAAAGAATACGATCAGGACATTTTGAATATAATTCAAGATATTGAAGCCAAACATGGGGAGATATTCATTTCGAGAGTGTGAAATATTTCAAAAGAATAAAAGTATGGTTTAAACTTTATATCAAATGATATAGTTCTTAATCTATTTTTATATGTTAAATAAAACAGATTAATTCTGTTACTATTGGGGATAAAAACAGAACATTTATTTGTTGTTTTATAGATATTCATCTCATTTTAGAGTCTGTAGTTGCATATGTACAGTTTAATTGAAGAACTTACACGATATATTCGATTTACTTCAGGGAGGATACACAAGATGAAAAATGAAGAGAAAATTTGTCATGTATGATAATATCAACAAATGTAACATTTAGTTTTAAATGCCAGTAAGAAAGAATGCCAATCATCTCCAACAAATTAAAAGCTCCATTCGGTAACTGAACTTATTTATCACGTCAGTTAACCAACAGTTAAAAACTTGCATCAGTGGTGATATTGATCCGCTATTTCTGAAGATATTCAAGACATGGAAAAATTAGACATCAATTTAAGGACAACATTATCACAAGATTACTCGTCAAATCTAGACACAGCAATGACAAAATACGATCAGGAAATTTTAAATCTAATTTAAAATTCAAGCTTGAAACCAAACAAGGGTAGATACATATATTGAAAATGTGAAAAATTTCAATACAATTCATACATTTTCAAACTTTATATCAAATTAAAGTTATTGAAATAGAATAGAAAGTTTAAAGTATAAGAAATACTCAATTCGCTCTGATAGCATCAATGTTTTAAAATTTATGATCAACCTTCTTTAGATAAACGTTCTGGAACACATTTAAAAAAAAGTTTTTGTTGCTGTTTGTCTAGTGTACTCATCATTATTTATAGAGTGCTTGACATTATATCTGTCTAAACACATTCAGAATAATGTGCAATATATTTTAACTCAATTATATATATATAGACTTCGGTGGCGGATCCCGGGGGGAGGTTTCCGGGGGTTGAAACCCCCCTTTTTTGAACGAACAATGCATTTGAATGGGAGCGTATAGTTGGAACCCTCCCTTTACTCTTGGTTGGCTGGATCCACCAATGGACCTACTAGACAAACTAAACAATGTCACACTACCGACCGCAACTGCATGTGTTAACACTGATTCGATTGTGAAATCATCTCTTGATACAAGAGCTAACAAAACTTTTTTTTACATCTTTCGACGAACAAACAATAAGCATGTAAAGAGAAAGATGCTACACTACAGCAAATCCAGTACACATAAAGAATGCTTTAAATGTGCATTTTTTATAAACATACACTGTATTTGATTTGAATCAGGAGCTTCATTTACCATAATTTCAGCCAGCTGCAGACGATAATGTAGACAAAGATGTAAAATCTATTACATATGTTATCTTTTGACGTGTTATAAATGTAGTAAAGATACAACGATGATCAAATCACAATTCATATCAATTAACAAAACGATGTAAAACAAAATCGCCCTCAAATTCTTCTGCACACAAAGACTTAATTTGTAGGTCATCTCTCAAGAGACGAACTAACAGAAAATTTACCACACATCTAATATGTACAGACAGAGATACTCATTAGTACATAGCATCCCATCATACATATATCTAGGATCTAAATATAGCAACAATCCACATTCAATCTATATAGGCGTGGATCAGTTTGAAAATAAACTGATGCGGTTACAAAATCAAATTATATAAATGTCCAAGAATGTACGTTTGACATATAAATGAATATCATAACACTTAATGTTATATATTAAAGCTTCAATATTTATTTCCGTAGACAATCTGTTTCATAAGATGTGTGTAGCCTTCAAGGTGAAATCGGATGTTGATAAGACATTTTTGTAGCTTAGTGTACATGTCGTACGAGCATATCTAATCGTGTAATGTTTAAATTGTATGAAGGTCAAGATTTATTCTTTAGTTTGGTTTATGATATTAAAAACTGTTTTTCATTTCTCTCAATGAGTTCATCAGATTCAAGAGTACGTAATGCGTGCATCCAAATTATCTCTCTTCTGCTTATCCACTATGTTTTCTACATTATGTGTTATAATTTTTATTATAAAAAAGAAAATGTGGTATGATTGCCAATGAGACAACTCTCCACAAGAGACCAAAATGACACAAAATTTAACAACTCTAGTTCACCGTACGGCCTGCAACAATAAGCAAAGCCCATACCGCATAGTCAGCTATAAAAGGCCCCAAAATGACAATGTAAAACAATTCAAACGAGAAAGCTGTATTTATGTACAAAAAATGAACGAAAAACAAATATGTAACACATAAACAAACGACAACCACTGAATTACAGTCTCCTTTATTATTTTAAAGGTGTCAATTGTAAACAATCCTTTGTCAGTTTCACTGATAATTTATTTGAAATTATTTAATAATGTTAGGAACTGATTAAATTAAAAAAAATCTTTGTCTTGTCAATGACAAAATATATGGACAAGTTTCAGTGTTATTAAAACTGAATATTATAGTTAGTGTTACTGATTAATTATATATAAAATATTGTATCTTACATTTATTTCATTTCATAAGAAATAAATTAATGCAATCTTGACAGAATCTTTGACTATTAACAAAGCTATATTTGCACAACTAAATTCGTGTAAAGGCATTGGGGAGGTCAAAGTGAATGCTATACTAAGAGCAAGAGAAGAAAAGGATACACTAACAGAAGACAACAGATATTAATTACAGATATATCTAGTACTCTTTGATCATCTTTTTTAAAAGACAATCAGATAACTTTTAAAGAAGTTCAGGCATCGCGGGAAGATCTTGCATTAAATATAACATTCCTAAGATTATATATCTAGTGTTGAAAATGATTGTTTTAACATAGACGTTAGTTTTTAGTAACAGGTTGACCAGATGAGAGAAAAGAGCCTGGTTATATTGTAAAAACAAAGGTTGCTGTATGGGCAAGAGCGGGAAGTATACTTACAAAAGGAAAATCAAGAACTATATCATCATGATCATTTTTAAGATATGGGAACTACAGAATTGGGCCATTATCATGAAAACAAAACCAGAGAAAATACAATTGCAAATAGAACAACAAGAGCCTCTTGCTATAACATGTATAATAAAAAATGTAATAACTGACAGGGAATCTAAGAGAGGAGTAGATGTAAGTTACAAACACGTCAACGTCCGACAACTATGGTCCATCAGTCAAAAAGCTACCTACTTTTGATAGCAAAGTGGATTGGCGTCCCTTCTTTTTACAGTTTTCTACCATATGTAGCTGATAGTTATAAATGAGCCGATGAACAAGGATTGTAAAAATTAGTCAAACTCTAAAGAGACAGAGCTTTGAAATACTACAGTAACAGGGTAAAATCATTAGATCAAATTATAAGCCTTTGTGACTCAAATTTAATGAGAAATTTGGTAAAAAAAGAAGTACCCCATATTTTACAAAGATTATTAAAGGATTCGAGACAAGAAACTGATGAGAATATGAAGGATAATGAAGAGAGAGTCCAAGAGTTTGCAGTTGATGGCTACCCTAAGGGACGACATCAAAAGTTCAATGTAGGATAAAAAAAACTTAATTCACATAGTTTTTTCGCTAACCCCCCTACCCCTCTTCTTAACTTAATTTGGGCAAAATTGATTTACCTATATTGATATATGTAAAATTGATTTTAGATTAACAAAACTTGCAGCAATGTTGACCCCCCCCCCCCCTCCCCCCCACCCCCAAACTATTCGATTTAAGTTTTTTATCCTACATCGATCTTTTGATGTTGTCCCTAATATGTCAAAGAAGTTGCCTGATATACTGGCTATTGATGCCTTATTGAGAGGTTGTCTGGATAAAAGAGCTGTTTTGGTTGTCATTGTCATGGGAAAGAAATCCTGAATCCTTAGATCAAGCAGTCCAGTTTGTATGTAGAGCGGCGGCTAACCAAAAAAATATTTTACTATTTACACAAGCTGTTTCGTCCCAAAGGGTATCCCCAGCCCTGTAGTCAGCACTTCTGTGTTGTCATGAATATCAATTATATGGTCATTTTTTTATCAATTTACTGTTTGCAAAAGTATGAATTATCCGAAATACTAAGGATTTTCTTAACCTAGCCATAGCTAACCTAAGCCGTATTTGACACTGCATTTGGAGTTATGGGTCCTCAATACTTGTTTGGCTTGCTAACCATTTTCATCTGAGCGTCACTGATGAGTGTAGACAAAACGAGCGTCTGGTGTATTAAATTATAAGCCTGGTACCTTTGATAAATATTATGTACATCAACCTGCTGAGACTGACAGAATTTCTGATAGCCTGACAGCCATTCCAGAAACGGAAGAATACACAAGTAGGATTTTACCAGAATATTCCATCTTATCCATTACGTCTGACATAAAGATATAACTGAACTTATCCCGAAATATCTACAAGACCATTATTGAAGGACTATTAAAGGTATGACTCCATCAGAAAGTAAAAACACAGTGAGTTATTGATTCAATTGCAAGACATGTTTGCAAAGGGGATACGGATTTATAGGGCCTTTTGAAAGGAGAAATTAAACACCATATCCACACCATAGACGCCACTTCAGTCAATCATCGTCTGAGAAGGTTTCCATTAAAGATTAAAGGTGAGGAACAAAAGCATTTACAGGATAATGGGGTCATTCAACCATCAATATCTGAATGGGCAGCATTTCCTATACTCATACGGAAAAAAGAATTGTTCTATCAGGTACAGTTTAGACTATAGGGAGCTGAATAGGTCTACAACAAAATATGCATATCATATACTAGTAGTAAAAATAGAAACATGTTTAGATACTTTGCGTGGAAGCCAATATATAGGTACTCTTAATATACCTGTAGGTTATTGGCAATTGGAAATAGACAAGAGATCTCGCTATAAGACGGTTATTGTGACAAATTATGATTTGTTCGAGCATGTCAGAATACCATTTGATGTCTGTAACTCTCCAGTTACTTTTAGTCGAATGGTTCAGTTACAGGGTCTAATTTGGGAGGAGTGTTTGACATATCTGGATGATGTTATCATTTCTGGTTATAGTTTCCAAGTTCATCTTCAGAAGCTGAGACATGTATTACTATTAGAACGAATCTTCTGTTGAAGCCATCAAAATGTCATCTGTTCAAACAGGAAGATTTTGGGCAAGATTGTTAACAAGGATGGAATCTCAATAGATCCTAAAAGCATCGATACAGTACAGTGACCCCATACAGTGTTAAAGATGAATAACTCAGGTGCTGTTATGGTCACTCAACATCAGCTCACATAGTTTTATTCGCCGAATTTTATGTATTCTCTATTGAATAGGAAGATATAAGCATTACTGATACAATCGCAAGAGGATTCTGAAAATTCACTAGCATACAACTGGGTCAATATCTTTAATTGTTTTTACATAGGCGGTGATGGTAACGTTTTTTCCTATAGCTCAGTCCATATCATAAACTTGGGTATGTATGATAGCTCGTTTCAAAGCTTTGGCGTTTTCTCATATGTGGTTAAATTTTCGATGTACGAAGTGAGATTACTTTTCCCGTAAATGGACGTACCCCGAACATCCTTACGTGATGCGTCTCCTTGTGGTAAAAACTTCCTTTTTTATACAAAATTTAGTCCTGGTATCTATGATGAGTTTATTTTAACACAATAAGTTCTTTGAAAATTTAATACTTTGAACACATTTAATAGCTCCTTAGTTTTTACACATTTATTCTTATTCCTTTACTTTCATAATCACCACAAATAGTTAAGCTCAGTCATTTGTAAAAAATAGAAACATGTCCAATATCACTACACAGAGATTTTTTGTTTACACGTGACTTTTGAGTTCCTTATTTCAAGGCGCATTAGGGATCTTGACACAACTGTAACATTTCTCTATGCAAAATCATATCATATCCAATTCATACAATAATTGAAACACACGTGCATTCGGATAAATTCTTCCTGTAAGCAATCTCTGGCTTACAATCATATATTTTAAAAGAACAAAGAAATGAGAAATTACAAATTCGTTATTTAATATCTAACATGTCGTTGGAAAGCTTTCAAAACAATGAAAAGTTACTGAGCAAGGACAGAAAGATATTACATATCATTGGGATTTACCCTAAAATAGCTTGGAACAGAATGGTCAACATCTGAAAGAGTTGAAGAAAAGAATACCAGGTAAATGTATGGCAATAGGGGAATGTGGACTAGATGTCAGTCGGGGTTTACAGATATGAAGGAACAAATAAAGGTTCTACAAGTGCAATTGGAGTTGACCAGAAGTAATAATCTGCCCGTTGTGATCCATTGTAGATGAGGCGAAAACATAATTGCTAGATGTGTCGGCATAATAAAAGAGTTGCTTGGCAGGCAACATTGGGTTCACTGATAATGTTTCAATGGAGATAAAAAAAAAATATGAGAATATATAGCGGTGTTTAAGTTTGGTATTTCTCCGGTGTTATTTATGGATGACAAATATCAGTTCGCAGGTTTTGGAGATGAAATTGGAAGATATCATCCTGGATAATTGATTTGCCTTCTATCAGGTCGAAAACCAAATGTGGAAAATTCTTCTTTGTTGATTAAAGCGATAGTAGCATCATCATTATCATCAATCATCATCATCATCCACTATGTATGAACTGGTAATGATATGTTCTGTTCAATCTGATTTTTCACTTCTGCAATCATCTGTATCCGAAATAAAATAATCATCATTTTGCTGAGAATTCGATGCTTCAGAAACTTCCTCATCCTTTTCTTCAATAGATTCCAGTAACGGTGATTCTTTATTAAGAGGCTCCCAAACTTTTTCATCCATACGGTCGCCTATAATCTCTGGTACATGTTCTACTTCAATTGTCCTAGCAAATATTTCTCTAGTTCCATTCTCATCATTATTCGTAACAGGAGGGTGCAGTAAAAGTATTACAAAACCATCATCATTGCTCTCCTGTCTTTCAGCGATTTCTGACCGTTTCATGACCACACAGTTGGGGACGGTCAAAGTTGGGGTTCCTGTCTCTCACTAGATATCTGGCATCTTAAATCTCTCGTCGATGAACATACTTGGACTCTCTATGTCCAATAAGCGGTCACTTTATACATGTTGTCCTTCTTATCTATGATGCGATAAGTTTTGTCGTTCCAAGCATCTTGAATTTTGGCCCTTCCATTCGGACGATTTCTGAGGAAAACTCTACTTCCAACCGGAAATTCTTTGTTATTATTGGCCTTTTATTCAAAATATTAATATATTTAATTTGAATAATTGTTTTAAAACGTAATAGAAATTAAGGTCAGCCAAACCCAAATTCAGCAATAAGGAGTGTCATTCACCGGGTTTAACTTCTTTTAGCGGTTTTGAACTCAGTCTTGTTTTGTTCAATAAACAACAGTGACTGATCCTCTTATCTTATTCAATAAATAATAGTAAAATTTACTTTCCATATACATGTTTGACTTCCTAAATAACACTAGGAAATAAAATTTGTCACAATTTCGCTTTTGTCGTCTGCTCAAAGTTAGTTTAATTTGGTATTGCAATATGCACATGAGATACTTGTCACTGAACGTTGAACAAACAGTAACTATCCACCAATCCATCAGTGATTGCGATACCACTGTTACATACCCGTCTTTTTGTCACATGTTTGGTACTATTCTTTGAACAAAGTTCGTGTTGTAAGCCGAATTTGTCCTACATTTTAATTGTTCTTGTCAAGTAATGCATTCCTTGAACTGGTTTAAATTTAAACTAAATCTATGAAATCAATTTGGTGCATTGGTTCTTTGAAACACAATTTTGTTAATTTGAGCGTGTCAACACCTAGTCTAGTAGTGATTTCGGTTTGTATAATCATACAACAAAAGTTTATATTGGTATCATAGTAAGTTATTGTTTCATTTTACATGTTTACCATTGGTGACATCAAATAAAATGTGTTGCAGGTTGAACTAAGCAATACGAAATTTAAATGTCATATCCATATATATGCAAACTAAAGGATCTAAACTTTAAATTATGTATGTTTAAACTATAATGAATGCGGAGCGGGGGTATTGTACGAAGTCATCCAGACTAGCCGAATTATAAATCCTAGCCTCCGTATGATACTTTGATGTCAAATGGACTACAGTTAAAAAGTTACATTTACTACCAATCCATGCAAAATAGTAAGATGTATGTTCCTGAGCGTATTATGCACAAAGAAAAGGGTTGTGGTGTACTTTTGAACTAAGTATGGTAGTATGATCGCCATACGCCGTCATGTTAAAGAAACGACCAATATACACTACAACAGAATTACGAGTTTCAGTTGTTATAGTTCACACACAAATTAATTGGGCTAGTTTGAAATCTCCTGCATGGTTTATTCCATTGGCAATCATATTCAAGAAAAGTTGTAAATCTTGAATATTCTGTAACATCTGTATGAAGCTTGATTGAGACGAAGATTCACACAGATACCGATCATTGTTTCCTTTCCTTCATTTACACAAATGAATGTCGGGGATTCGGAATATGGCAGTTATACATGTATTCTCAGTTTATATTTAGTTTGAAGCATTATCGAACTAATACGACTTTCATCTTTAAAATTTACTTTGCACTAAATATCTAGTAAATGACATTACATAGGAATAACTTGTGGTGTATTCATGTATACTAGTATGTAATAATAATAAAAAGAAACCAACAGCACTATTTGACGAAGACGAAATTAAGGATTGAGTTTTAACGTCCAGTGACATATATTACAATGATGTCGAAACAGAACTTGAAATTGACAATAGGTATTCATAGAACCGTCGCTTTTCAAAGAATTCACGCTCAGTTGCGATTTCACGTGCTATTTCACAATATCGGGTTGTACAAATTTATTGTGGAACATGTAGAAAAATCCGTCTTTTCGGATAAAAAAATCTACTTTGTTAACTTGGATAGAAAACTAACAATATAGTTTATCCTATTGAAACATGAACGCGGACTCCATTGAGAACACCTTGGATTGAAAGATTGCAAATCTACTGACCAATGAAATGCTTAAGATTTAGAACGCGGACCTCAGTGAGAACACCTAGATCGATAACACACTGTAATCTTTAGACCGTCGAACAGATAACGATAATTCCAGACTTCTTCTTCTTCTTTTTCTTTTAGTTCAAATAAGGTCACAATATAGAAGAATACATGCTGCCAAGGAATTGTAAATAAGGAATTGTATATTTACAATCCCTTGATGCTGCTGTACATGCCTGATTGACAAAGATTTAATAAAATTGAATTATTCATAAAAATATGTATTACAATTTAAGTGTTTCTATATTGTGATTAAAAATATGCATTTTATGTACCTGTTTTGGTTTGGATTTGTTTATTCAAAGCTCGCGAGAAACGCTGATCTCTTAAGCCGGTAACAGTAGTGGTAGATATTCACAGATTTTTTTTTACATAAAAACACACTATTACATATACATGTGACAATAATTTTTTAAACCAGTTTAGACTTAGTGTGTATATGTCTCCGCTGATAATAATTCTATGTTAGATAAACATAATCATTTGGAATTAAAAGTTGTATAGTTATCAATAAGTACATTTTCAAAATCATTTATTTATTTAGACTTGATGAAGATCTACATGATTTAACGAATAAATGTAAGAAGATGTGGTGTACTTGCCAATGAATTAGATCACCGTACATCCTTCAACAACGAGCGAAAACCTAACCGCTTAAACATTTATAAATTTCCCAAAATTACAAATATGAATTATAACAATTCAAACAAGAAAACTATCCGGCTTGATTGATGTACAACACTTATAGAAAAATATAAACAACAACGACAACCACTGGTCACAGAAAAGAGGGGTTTCAAACCATATGTCCCAATTGAAAAATAATTTTGTCAAACAAACGGGAGGTCTTATCTACGGAACAAAACCCGCATCCGCCACTGTACAGTCTCCTGGCTAGTATACCTGTAGGATAGTCAAAGATAATGGCGTTAAACAAATATTTTCTTTATTTATGTTTTTATTCCATTCAGTTCTTCAATTTATCGATTGATTAATAAAAATATCGAATCAATTATTTTAGTTAATCTACTAGTAATTAAATGTCAGTACGATCTTTTTGATAAGATTGTAAGGCCTATATTGCAATATGGCTGTGAAATTTGGAGATTTAGTTTTATTGATGCAATAGAAAGTGCATTTCAAGTTTTGTAAACTTTTCCTAAACTTGAAAAAAATCAATCCCAAGCTTTATGGTTTATGGAGAGCTAGGCGCTTATCCTATGTCAGTATATGTGGAACACCGTATGGTATCTTTTTGGTCTAACATTGTAAACAGTTCCGATAGTAAATTATATAGATATGTTTATAAACTCAACGTAGATGGTGGATTTACTTTCGATTGGTTGATTTGTATAAAAAATATCTTGAATAAATATGTATTTTAAAATATTTGGTTAAATCAGAGTAACTATAGTTTTAATCCAAAAGGGTTAAAGTTGAGCATTAAACTGAGATTTGTTTTACAAATTTCAGCAGACATGGAAATCAGAAATGGAATATTCTCCAAAAGTATTATGTTAAAAACTGTTTAAAGAAATCTTTGAATTTGCAGAATATTTAGACTTATTACGTTATAAAGATAAGATAACGTTGTATATGTTTAGAACTGGAAATCATCGGTTACCTATAGCAACCGTTAGATGACGTAGAATTATGAGACAGGAAAGGTACTGTGTACTTTGTAACTCTCAAGAGATAGGTTGGTGTATTTCACTATATACTAAACTGCACAACTCTAACAGAAAGTAGAAGACCTTTTCTTAAACCTAACTATGTAAGCCGAGTAAATGTTTCGAAATTGGGCACTTTATTTATTTCAAAAAATATTGTGTTTTGAAAAATTTGTGTAAATTAATTTGAATTATATATACATAAAAGTATGTTCTCCAGGCTGATCACCAATCTCTCATTCTTGTTGCTCGCTTTGTGCAAACTGATCATACGCAAAATCTGTATGTTAATATTATATGTAAAAATATCTTTCTTTTTACCGTTCACTTGGTTTTATAAGAAATAAAGAATCTAAATTAAATAATACCATTAATTGTTTTCGGATTTAATTACCTTAAATTAAAGGATGCGAAAAGATATATTAATGTAACTTTTTCAAAGTTCAAGTTGATCAATTATTGATTTAAGTGAATAAATGAAATTTATTTTCTCGAGGAATAAATCAAATCAGGAACATATATATTGTTAGATATACTGTTCCCAGATTGAATAGTATACAAATCCTAGTTCTTATATTATAGTAATAATTATTCATCGGCGAAAAGGATAGTATATTTGTTGTGTTGGAAGTTTATTGTGTTGGAAGAATGTAAAAGTGTTTTATTTTCTAAATTCTATTTATTTACTCGGACATCGTAGAGTTTAAAATTCTTTTTTTTTTACCATATTGGACTTCATATTGTGTATTGAATTGAAACACGAACGCGGACCTCGATTAGAACACCTGGATTGAAAGTTTGCAAATATTCCGTACAATGAAATTCATTTTACTATGTAACGCGAACTTCAACGAAAGCACCTAGATGAAATATTGTGTATTGAATTGAAACATGAACGCGGACCTCGATGAGAACACCTGGATTGAAAGTTTGCAAACGTTTCAACCAATGAAATTCATTTTGATATGTAACGCGAACTTCAACGAAAGCACCTAGATGAAATATTTTATGTATACGACAATCAGTTTTTATTAAGACATTACCGCTCAAATATAGTTAATAAAAATTATATCAGAGCAACAATGCATAATTATTTCTTTTCCATTCTTGTTTATTTTAATAATGTTTATGTCGATTTTAATTTGGTAGGTAGACTTATATCAAATGCCCTAAACGTAAATAACGTTTTTTTTAAATGCATTAGACGTAAGATAATGTCGACTTAGAGCAAGTCAAGGTCGTAAAACTTAAATCAACCAACCCATCGTTATCGCAGACTAAAATTTATCTCATATAAACAGAATATATGTTCATTTATAGCAAGACTTTTTGTACGTCACAGTGCATGACAGCACAATAACCCTTTACAGAATCGGAACCACAATTCACAATTTTCGTATTGTGCTGCTTTTCCACAATGAACGCATGTTTCGAGTCAGTGACCGATATTACAATTTGAAACACAGTTTTAAAAGTTTATTGAGCTATTCCTTCATTTACAAAGTTGTGCAAGACTTAACTGTTTATTAAATTCAACAAATGTCAACATTATCTTCATTGATTTTATTATTTTACACAACATTGCTTTTATTACAAGCTATTTCATATATCAATATACAGCTAGGGAATATTTGTTGTTGACCGAAAATATAAGATACATCGATTTAAACTATGTGAAAAATAAATAATTTTTGTAAGTAACTTTAATTTCCGTGTCTATATTTAATTTACGAGTACACTATAGTAAGATAGAAAAAGAGAAACGGAAATATACAGGAATACCTAAAGTTACGTAAGTCATTGCAATGGACCATACATTACTTACATGTCACAAGTTTTCATAGCACTCAGCAAGTTTTGAAACGAATATGTGAGATAAAGATCTACTGCGTTTGGGCAAATTAAAAATTTGTTAAACATCTAACTATTTTATTTTTAACAGATTCACAAGTTTTGAATTTTTTAAACCGTGCATCAATATTTTATTGTTTTTATTTAAATTCCTTATATGTTACGTGTATTGATCATTCATTTGTTTAAATTGTGATAAGTATATGACTTTAATAAGAATACACGCATTTATATATTTAAGTCGATAAAGTTTGAAACAAATAAACGAAAGATACATCGATGTTGTTTTGCTTGAGTGATTTACCTGTTAAAAGCTCGGGTCTCAACACGGTTTAAAACGAATTAATAACAGTTTGAAATAGTTTAACGGGGGCGTGGCCTATTTGTTTGACGTAACTTACCGCCAACTTGAATTAAATTGAACGACTGCAAGCGAATCTATTTGACTGGCATTAAAATGATTTGATATGCATTGAAATAAATTAAAAATGATTTTTAATTTTTGTCAATCTTTATCAAATGACGATTAATCTCATTTAAACAGCGTTAATGCGTTTTTGTCCGATCAAGTTAAATTCGGGTTACTATAGTGATTCTGCCTTGATAATGCCTGCTTCTCAGTTCTGTCAGCTATCATTTCAAATGCTTGTTTTAGGATTTTAAAATGTTCAGTTAACCATTCTCCTTTTTCAAAAATTTCAAATTATTAACCAATTTTCGAACTTCCTTAGTTTCTCTACCGAGTTGTCTTTTTGTTGCTGTGTTGTCATTATTAAGAGAAGGCATGAGTCATTTTAAAGTTGGATCGGAATTATGTAATTCTGCCATTTCAACTGAATCATAAGCTGGCAACGATGGAGCGATTATCGGTGAACATCGTAATAATGATATGTCAGACTGCTCCTTATCAAATTGGTGCTAGTTTATGACAGCATGTGTAGCTCAACTGGAATTTATGGGCTAGGACTTTCAAAGAAGTTAATGTTTATTAGTTCGAGTCTAACTGTCTCCATGGTGTGGTTAGTTTTACGACTAAGAGCATCCGCAGATGCGACCAGAACGATATTTCATTGTGAATTTGAATTGTGCTAGCTCGGCTACCCATCGTGTTTCTGTAACACCTTACTTAGCAGTGGAATTTATATAGCTTAATGGATTGTTGTCGGTGAAGACGATACATTCAGAACCAATTAAAATGTTGCGCAATTTTTTCGGTTATGGACCATTCCAGGGCCAACAATTATAACTTCATACTGCTGTAATGTTCATATTTTGTTCATTTTCCCGTAACGATCTGCTTGCATAACATAGTACCGTAAATTGGGAAATTTTGTCGTCGGGATATTTTGGCGGTTTACACTCAAATATGTTTTATTTTGGTGTGTGTAATTTTGGTGCTTCACCCAAGTGATGTGTTTAATTGTGGAACAAGAAGTGTGCGAGCTCATTCGTATTTGCCCTTATTTACCCGATTATGTATATTGACAAAATATCAATGTCCTACACAAACTGGAAACACGACAAAATTAACGAAATGGAGGAATCGGATACGAATGCAATTGCAAATAATTCCGTATCTTTGGGCTAAGGAAAAAATTATTTTAACTAGATTATTTATTTTTTACAAAAATCATAGGAAATAGATTTTAATCATTATCTCTGTTGTAACTTCATGTTAATGATTAACGATCTAGGATTTAAATATTAAGGATGTATTCTTCTGACTTTTCAGTCTCGTTCAGTCTCATTGAAATCTCGTTCTTGAATTATTTCCACAACATGTGATACAAGTGGAAAATATCAATGAACTTTAAAAATATTATAATCAAACATAAGTCTGTGAAAAAATTGTGTATTTACAATGAATAGTTTTTGAGTAATCCAGTTTTCAAATTTTACGACTAATCAAGTCAGTATTTTCGGCCCAAATTTTGAGAAAATGGGTGAGAATACAAAAAATGATTTTACAAGAATCATGTACATCCCATATCATTTTGGTCTTTTCGAATTTCTTAGATATGTATTTTTTCAATCATTTATAATAAAAAAGTTGAAATAATATGCATTTTGTCCTAAAAACTGAGAAAAATCACAAAAAATACAAAATTGACAGCATGGTAAATTTACACAAAAATATGATAAAACTTTCTTATACCTTTTTGAACACCTACCTATAGTTTTTGTAAGTAAAATTTATTCAGATTGGTCCACGTCATCTTTATAGAAAGTATGAAAAAAAGTTTAATTGTAGAACTGTTATTTTTTTTCACGATAATAGCCCAAAAATAGGTAAAAATCGATAAAAAATGGTAAAATAAAAAAATTGAGCATTTTCAGAGAGCCGTAGCAAAAAAAAGTGCACCACCATATGATTTTTTCGTCACCAATTATTTTGTTACAGTGTTATAAACTCAAAAATCAGGTTAAGAAAAAAAGTTTAATTCTAGATATTTTTGGCTCCTCAGAGGTGTACATCCTTAATCTGTATGCCTTTGGCAGTACATTTTAATTAATAGAAGATAAAGGAATCGAGGGACTTTTTTTATATTCTAATTACCAATAACGGTGTCTAATCAGCAATTGCCGGGCATATTTATGACATATGTGAATACAAATTCATTTTGTGTTTTCTTAACAATTTTAGAAAATTGACAATTATATAAAAATTATTATAGTATCGTTGCCAATTATACCCGATATTTATTTTCAGATTTGGCTATGCAAAGAATTATAGGAAGTATACGAAAGACATGATAACAAAAGATATTTCCCCCAAAATTAACATTGCTATATATATCGTAGTACCGGTCCTCGATTTTGGCGTCTCAATAGTTAGTGTTTGCTTTATTTTCGTGTGTTTAACTTTGGCACTTTCATATGAGGCACCAAATAAAACAAAATAAAACTACAACCAAAATAATCCAATTTACGGTACTACTCTACCATCCTCTTGGTCTTTGTGATAGGATTGCTCCCAATCCGTTAAAACTTGCGTCAATCTCTGATATATATGGTTTGATGAAATCATTATCTGGGTGTCCAAGGACAGGTGCAGCGGTTAATTTAGCTTTTAGTTCCTCAGAGGCGTTATCAAATGTAGCATCCCAGGCTCCAATACCTAACGGATTATGTTTCGTTCTAAGCTTTCCTTTCTTCGACTTGCCTTTCCCTTTTAACAACGCATGAGTTGGACCACTGATTGTGGTGAAATTTGCGATGAACCGACGATAATATCCTGCCAATCATAAAAATCCTTTCAATTCTGTATCTATAGTGGGTTTGGGCCAGTTCGTATCAGCTTTCACATATCTTCTCATTGTCTGGTGACATACCATCGGCAGAAATGAAATGACCAATGTATTGAAGCTTTTACTTAAATACCTAACATCTTTCATGCTTCACCTTCAAGGTTATTTTCTCGTAGTCTCAATTAAACCATCTCTATACGTTCCATTGTCTCCTCAAATGTTCTGTCAAATACCAAAATATCATCCAAATAAGTCTGGTTTGGAAGTTTAGATCTCTAAAAATCTTGTCCATCAGTCGTATGAACGTTCCTGGGCCTCCGGTAAGACCAAATGGCATCCGAAGATATTCATACATCCTCCTGTTCCTACTCGGAACGCGGTATTCTCTACATCTTCCTCAGCCATAGGCAACTGATAATATCCATGAGCAAGGTCCAAACTAAAAAAGTACTTTGCAGTATTCAGAGCATCAGGAGTTTACTCAATTCTTGGCAATGGATAGGCGTCTTTCCTTGTTTTAGAATTGAGGCTTCTGTATTCTACGCATATTCCTAACTTTCCATTCTTCTATGGAACTATGACAACATGTGCTGCATATGGACTGAATATCTCGCGAATAACTCCCATTGTCAGTGCATTCTGTAAGTATCAGTCTATGTTGTATTCTGATTGCTATGTCATCTATCGTAGGTATTTATGTTCTATTTTACTACAAAATCCTATATCATCTTCGCCTTTACTAAATGTGTCGCTGTATTTTGATATAACGTCGTACATTGCAGTTTCTGTTCTCTGGTTAACGATTCGACATCCATCTTTCTCAAATTATCATTGTTGGTAACGGAACACACGGTTTGACTGTTTACTTCTACCCTTTCTTGGTCATGTGCGGGTAGTTTTGGGTCATTGCACATTCATTCATCGTCTTGGGTTTTGATTTGATGTTTGTGTTGCTAAAGTTGCAAATCTGGAAAAGAACTCTGCCATCTTGTCTTACCGAAACGACAGCCGTTGCTAACTAGACACCATTCGGCATTGTAAGTGTAGAGTTTGTATCAACAATGCAATCTATAATGTACCCCTACGGTGCTGCCCTTGCTTGAGCTTCTATCTTCTTAATAGTACCTGCTGGTAGTATAATTGTTTGATCATTCGGGATTCTGATGTTGTATTTGTATGAAATATTAGAGACATTCATCTGTTCATATAAGGTCAAGATATGTCCTAATTTTTCTTCCATACTTTTGAAAATATTGGAGCCTATTACGCCAGAAACTCCTCTTTTTTTGTTTTAGTGAATCTTTGCTTGGATCTTTCAAGGAATCCTATATTTTCAAAAGTATATCTGAAGGCCTGCAGGTTGCATTTAATATAACCTAGGTAGGATATGCCTCCACAATTCGCTGCTGATATTCGTAATTAACATATCAGTTATATCAACCAAGTCTCCAAAATCTGCCATGTGGTTTCTATAGAAGGATTCTGTCATGGTTGACACCTTTGCTCATGTATCTAATAAACTGCACCTGCTTCAAGACTTGCCGACTGGACTTCCAGGTTTATAGTGGATTTCTAGTCTGCTACTAATCTTCCTAGTCAATGTATTCTCTGTCTCTCAATTTAAAGAATTTAAGCTCGGGAGACTCAATTTAAACGGCGGAGTTCTCTACGTAAACCCTCGTCCTTCACTTATTCTGCAAATCTACCCTTCAGAGCAGCGTCTCTACAAGCCGCAAATGTAGCGTCGTACAACTCGACCATATTTAAGGAGCTAATATTAGGTCTTCCACCTGTTGATGGTATGCGTAAAATCTTTGTTGGAGCACTTTCAGTAATATCTTAATAATTTATTCCGGGTCTTTATTTGTTGATTCGATTTTTCCAAGCATTATCCTGCTTCTTCATCTTTACTTTGTGTTCTTTCACAAGACAGCTAATCTCTCAACTTCTTCGCGCAATTGGGGCACAGCATTATCCTCACTTATACTGAAATTAAATCATTATTCTACTTTACTTTAAAAAATCTTAATTAAAAATTTTAAGAAAATAAAAATATTTTTCCTTTTTGAACCTTTCAACCGTATTTAAATATTGTTTTATAACATTACCAATCAAGCAACAACAGCTTGCTCTTAACCAATTCAAACAAATTTAAAAAAAATATTAAATGCTCATTATTTCTCATGTTATTAAAACTTATTGTCAATGTTCATATACGTTTTAAAGTCTTATTCTTGGTATGCTTACACTACACTACACTACCTCTTCGATCTTCTTGGTGTGGTATCTATCCTCGAACTGTACCATACATGTTGATGTTTCTTCTGAGGGTCTTCTGCCATCCTGTCGACGAAGCCAAATGTAGGATCTTTCGTGGCAGAAAATAACTATTTACGTTGACATGGTTTTATTCAAATCGTAATAGCGAGTAAGTCCTTTAGCGTAATATGGTACAATTGTTTAGGTTCAAAAATGCAACCACTTCTGTTATGTAATATAATTCGCTCTACTTTAACATGTGAATCTTTTCTGCTGACAAAATATACGTGTTTATACCTGTGTGCGTTTGCCGCAAAGTTTCAACTCCAAAATTTCACTTAACCCACATGTCTAAAACCCGGAAAAATAATTAAAATGATTAATATAAACTAATATAAAAATTCATTTTTTAATTTAACATGTTTAACCAATTACAAAAATCTACGTTTGCATTAAAAACTTTCTCTAAATATACAATTATCGTCTGCAGGTCCTTTAATATTTCTTAATATACTACATGGTAACTAATTAAAACAACACACATGACCCCTAATCATTTGTTTACACGTGAATTCATTCTGTGATCTTATCATAGAAAAATCTAATACATCAGTCATAAAAGCATTATTGGCTTAACAAATAGTACAATTTTACACACAAAAAAGTTGACGTGCAAATAACTATTTCACATATGCCTCACTTTGTGACTCCTTCAAGACGAGACAAAAAATGGCTACATCCTAAACAGTTTGAATATCATAGAGTATTTCATATATTCAAACATTTATCCACAGTGTAATATAAATATATCGATAACACTGAACGTAATTAAGGAATATCTGTTTAAATTGATCGTATTTTGATACAAAATTGCAAAACACAAAACTATAAATGCTATAAACAAGATAAAATTGTCAAAATATATTAATCATTGATAACTCGATTGTCTATCTAAATTGATAATAATGTTCGAACCGCAGACATGACTGTGTACACTAATGGAACTGTAATGATATGAATATCAAAACAGATGGGTCTAGATGGGAAAAGGGGGGATTATTTGTACAAGATGTCAATGCAGAAAAATAACATAAACATTTTAAAGTAGAGTTTCAAACTATATTAGAGTGTACGCATGAATATGTCTCCCTGTTAACTTTAAATGGTTGAATGTCTTTAAGATAAAGGTTATTCTATTATTTTGGCATGTATTTACACTATCAATAATCCTTGTACATGAGGTCAAGTTCAGATGAATGCTGTAAGACTGATTATAATGATATACATCAATTATAATTAGCGGTTGCGTATAGTATCGAATAAAGTTAAAACTAAATGTTGATCAATAAACTATGAACATGACATCAAGATAAAATGAAATCTGTCAGACGGACAGCATTCCATAAACCAAAAATAATGTATTATTTGCTTAAATGGTTTGATAGAATCAGAGAAACCGACCAATCCCTCAAATAAACATTAAGTTTACTAACGAGCCATGAAAATGAAACCTGTCATGCAGTCCAACATGTACTTTTTTCAATCATTGCATACATCATATATAGTAAACATCTTGCTACAAATATATGGAAAACAGACTTGACCGTGAAACTTCAACCATTTAACATAAGTCACTCATCCATTAAGGGAGGTTGAGGAAAGATGATACCTGAATGATGTCGACCTTTCAAGAATCCCAAATACCAAATGAGATTTACATTAGTCATAGTACAGAGGAAATTTGTGTAAAAAATAATCTATACAGCTTTTAAGAAATCGCCGAACCATGACAATGAGGCCATATAACAATAATTGACACATAACAGAGAGAAACTTCAAAATATAATTGAAGCCATGTATATAGTATTCAGGTCCTTCTTCTTCTGAAATATAAATCTTCATATACGTATTAGAAGTTTACACAGTCGCCGATGACGGATAAGCCTTTATACGTCTAGCATTTTGCGACGTTCGTCACAGGCAACACAAACACAGACGTGATGTTCATTACCACGAATACAATAGACAATGATTAAAACACAGTGGTATAACATAAAGCATTAACGGTCGTCCCATTATCTATATCACTCTGCTCAGCTCTAAATAAAAATTGCATGTCACGGCTTTGACGTCAACTACGTTGACCCAGCCTTAACAACTTTGACCCACGTCATAATGTTTGAACCGACGTTGATAATTTTGACCCGAACTTATCCAGTCATCTTCCGCAGGTTTTCTGGCGAAACAAAGAAAACACTTCCAAAAGACACAAATAAAGCCCGACACAAGGATGGGGTCGATCACTTTAAAATGTAATCGATCAAATTACAATTACTTTACTAAGAAAATTTAATCGATTACATTACAAGTACACCTTATTTCAAATGTAATCGATTAAATTACAATTACTTTGCTAATAAAATGTTATCGATTACATTGCTATTACACCTTATTTCAAATGTAATCGATTAAATTACAATAACTTTGCTGATAAAATGTAATCGATTACATTACAATTACACCTTATTTAAAATGTAACCGATTACATTATATTACTTTTCTGTAAGGTAATCATGATTACTTTAGATTACATTGTAAATTGCAATATTAACGATTGCTTATCCTTAGAAAAAGCTTATTTTTGTGATAGTTTTAAAGCCCTAAATAAATGTATTCATCTTATTTAAAAGAATTTAGACAAGTACAGCGTAACAGGTGTAATTTGATAACATATAGCTGTAGACAAGTGTCCTTTCTCTATGTAAAAGATATGGGGTTTTTTTTACAAATTTTAACGAATTGCCCAATTAACCAAAAAAACTGAACAAATAATGAAAAATTAATTGAGGATAGTTTTATTGCCTAGATATGTGGGGATTTAATTGACACATCCATAAATGTGTTTACAGGTGTTCATCACTACTTCCATTTTGTTTATCAAAAAAAAGTTGAGCTTGGGTAATCGTCATTATTTGTTTGAAAATTTTTAATACTTGATGTAATTAGAAAGCACATATCATAATATTTATGGAAAACAAAATTTATTCAGTTTGTCAAAAAATGAAATCTGGTTTTAAATTCTATTTGAATAAAATGGGCTCATACATTTATCGAACATCAAAGTCAAATTAGAACTAAATGTTTCTGCTTTTGAATATCAATGTAGTTTTATAAAAAAAATTGGGCAAACAGATATGAAATTGGAGTTGATATCAGAAGTGTTCAATCAAGGAATAAAAAAATGCTTTCATGCATATTCTTGTATCATAAGAGCTCAATCTCACAACAAAAAATTGGAAAGGCAAATTCCTTTAGTAAATTGCTAACAAAATAAAACACTTGGTTATACAAAACTTGTTATAAAGATGATACAATTTATCACATTAAACAAAGATCCATCATAGTGAATACTAGTTTCATGATTTTTCATTCATGCTTTACATTTTCTTATTTTCATATTGTCTATCAAAAACTATTTTCTATATATGCAAGATTTGTAATCAGCAAGTAATCATATGAATGTAATCTTAAACATGTTAAAGTAATCTAAAAGTAATCATGATAATACCTGTTTTTTACAATGTAATTAATTACATTTCGATTACTTGTAATCAGAAATTACGCCATTACTAATTACATAGGATAACCCTACAAAATGTAATCGATTACAGCTGATTTCGGGAAATTAACTGTTTCAACAGCACGACAGTTAGTTAGACTGAAATTAAATAAAAAATAGTTGAATGTTATTTTCTTTAAATCGGGCTGATACTTATGCTTTTAACTGTCTCGTTTTTTCTTCTTTATTGGGAGTTACCTTAAACATTTTGGCAATAAATAAAACTTGGCAACAATTTAATCTATACAAACATTAAATCAATCAAACCTTTGGCAAGCTACAAGAATTTTTTTTTTTTACTAGAATGTCAACGTTAATCAATATCAAATTTAATGGAAGGGGCCACTGGTGGACAAAAGAGTACAACCCTTCCTTGAAGAAGTATTAATGTTGCTAAATTTAAACAAATATTCTATGGACATTGCTTGGCAATAAATAATCCTCTCCTGGAACAAAATGGTAACTTGATATATAACTTGTCACGGTGTAAACTAGATCACAATATCAAATCAGTCCAAGGACTATTGCTCTGAACAAAATCATCAGACTGGAACAAATTTGAACTTGATCTGTAACTGGTGATGATAAAACTATATTCCGATTATCAAGTCAACATATTCAAGCATGACAAATAAAGGTGGAAAACTGAATATTTTAAAGATTTTTTTTTTAAGTTCAAGTACTGTAACAAAATTCGAACTCGAGTTGTAACTTGTCATGATAAAACAATACATCAAATGTCAAAATCAATATCATCAAGCAATTAGAAAAAAGTGTGGAAAAATGATTGCCGCATTGACAAATGGACAAATGGAGTGCAAACCTAAAGTCCCCATCAAATTCGTCAGTAGGGGACAAAAATAAAATCTGTTAATTTGTCAACGTGTTTTGGTTGTTCTTTTTCTTGTCTGTGGTGTTGTCGATTTTTCCTCAATTTTTATTATTGGTTCCTCTATATTTTCTGGCGTCTGCTGATATTTCAGCTTAAATATGTAACAAGGTTTTTGCTGTAGATAGTAAATATACTTTTTTTTTTAAATGATGTTGATGCAGGAATCTCCAATTCTTTCTAATAGCAGGGAATGTAAAACTCAAATCATATACTTTGTTGTATTATTTATTTACATATTTACACATAATTAAATTCATTTCACTACATCATAAGGTGATTTGTGAATACTACAGAGTTTTAACATTTCGTATTTAAATAATATCAATATACATATTGTATATAGTATTAACCTACTCTTATATATTATACTGGAAATTATTTCATAATGAGACATCGTATGTATCCACTATTAAATTTTAGTGCTTTTTTATATTTTTTATAATTTTATATTTTTGTTGTTTGTTAGCCAAGTAAGTTTTAGAGCAGAAGACGCTATCTGTGTTCAAAAAATATAAATGATTTTTAATAAAAAAAACAAAAAGAAAAGTTAGAATTGGCTTAATAATCATAGTACCAAAGAAGCACAAACCACTGATTTTTAAAAACAATAAACTAATTAGATGTGGTATGATTGGTAAGCATGTTAATGTGTAGAGTCCCCTTCGTGTACACTGGCATATTTCAAGCAGTCTTAGGTATCATAATAAGCTATATTCAGTCATTATAGGGATCAATATATATGACTCGGAGGGAGTTAAAGTCACATTTAACATGTTTCTGTTTATTGTTAGTACAAAATGTTCTGAAAAATTTCATAAACAACACCACAAACAGAAAGTGAAATTGACAAAACAATACATACACAATATCTTTTATTATCCCTTAAGCTAACCTGTAAGCCCCTCAAAAAGAAAGAGTTGATTACTTAATGAAAGTACAATTTCTAGCCAATACTAAAGAAATGCATCTAATTTTGAGTAGAAATTTACATTTCATCACATTTTGTAAATATGCAAACAACTGTCATAGCAATTGCATAAGTTGTGGAACATTTCTTCTTTATCCAAAGGAATAAGCTGTTTTATTTCAGTAGAAACATGCTACAACATAATAAAAAGTTATCAGGTATTACAACGTGCCTTTTTAAGTTAAGACACAACATGCTTACATTGAATCAAGAGGCAAATAGCATTTGCGGACCCAAGACTTTAAAAAAGGAGATGGGACTCGAGTCACTCTGAAAAAATAAAGAGGGATCAGCAATCAAAAATCAGGAAAAATGCACTACAAACACAAAATTGTTTGGCCAAAAGGGTCTTTCTTGAGTTTCCCCTCCCAAAAAATATTAAGACAACAATATAACTATAAATACTAGGGATGTCAAAAGATCTTAAATTTACTACTCGGATACTCGGTCAAGATACTCGAGTACTCGCGAGTACTCGGTTGAATCTCAAACGTCTATTAAAAAGTTTAGATTTAAGGTGGGATGCAGTGTTTTTGTTATTGCCTTTCATAACCGTAAGTCAAACTATTTACAAACATAGCTTGCTCTTCTGTTTTTGTTTGTGTCAATTTAACAATGAATTACCGTCCACCGTTTCTACAAATATCATATCTATCATAATACCAATCTGTGTTTGTGTACGTGTTCATACACCAAATTTCAATAAAATAAAAAAAAATATTTGAATATAAAGTCCGACACAGTGTTCCTGGGAAGTTGGTATTTTTTATGATACGACTTGTCCATTAACTTGTCATCAAGAATATTGGTCTTCCAATTACTTGTGCTTTTTCGTGCCTCTCAGTCTTACTTGTTTTGTGTTGTTTGGTTTTATTTGGCACCAATCGTTTGTCTGATTTTATTTTTTTTAGCCACGACGTTGTCAGCAGTTTTTCGACTTTTGAGTTTGAATGCCGCTCTCATATATTCGCCTATCTTTTAATTGTAAATTAAACAATTATAGTTAAATTTCAAATACTGTATAATCAAATTGATTTAAATGTAAATCGCATACCAATCACGTTTAAATACATAGAAGTCTTGATTAACAAACAAAGATAAGTTTTACAGCTTGTGTGATGAGTTAAAAATTAGTAATCCATGAAAATATTGATCTGTGTACAAACACCGTCAAAAATGTCTCCAATCAGTTGCGTATGGTTTACCGCAGGTCACTCTGATTTTGTTCTTGTTTAATAAGATGATATGGTCAACCATTTCAGACGAAAGACTGGTTGACTTTCCATTGTTTTGTTACAAGCAGTAGTGCACACGAAAACATTCCCTTGGAAGAAAAGAACTTTGCTACTATAACAAATAGAAACGGTTTTTAACCTCATGATAAACATATGTATGCTTTTAATTGTTTTATTAAGTTTTACAAATGTGATATTTCAACGGAACTAAAGGGAGTGGAAATGTGAAGAGAACATAATATCTCAAGATGTATAACAGGCAAATGAGTATCCGAGTACTAAAACTGTACTCGAGTACTCTGTCTTCCGATCGAGTACCCGAGTACTCGAGTAATCATTGCCATCCCTAATAAATACACACACATCAATATGCACATTAGGTGTATAAAAATAATAATAAATCAAACCGAATTATACAAAATTTAACAAGATATAATAGCAATAACTAAATCTACAATAAATTCAACAAACAATTGCATAACATAATTTTATACATAACTATTACATGTTTCGTATCACATCTACCAAAATACCAAACAGAACAGCACTATCTAAAACAGAAGAGTAAATAATGGCAGTACAATATAATGACTTTTCTATGATCACTAAAATAAAAAAATATCACACAGGTAATGGTCAAAAAAATTAAACCTGTTGTGTCAGTAATTTCTCGACGTTTTATAACAAGTTGACTTTATAGACAAACAAAATTACTAGACTTGGAGTCAGTTACATTTTTGGACATCAATGACAACTAAATAAAATAAGAATAAATGCTTGTTAGCAGTTATCTATCAATTACAGAATATAAAATAAGAAGCAGTGGTTTGACTGCCAATAATGAGAATATTCCCCACACAGTCAAACAAGCAAGAAAAGAAACAACTATATCAATGTTGAGCAAGGACCTTACAGAAAGTCATTCTGTAAAAAGCCCCAGAGACAACTTTGAACAGCAAAAATCAGTAAAAACACAAATAAAATCAGATTAATAGGAAGACAACATCAAATCAAAATGTAATGCATTCTGGGTAATATTTTCTAATGCATAGACTGAACCGTTGTAATTGGTTTACATTGTTCTAAATAGTAGATATATATATATGAAAGTTATTTTCATTTTCCTGTTCTAAGAATCAAATTAAACACAGCCTTAACAAATTTTGAAATCGTTAATTAGATGAATTTATAGGAACCTACTAAATACCAAAACAGTAAAATAGATGAGTGTATTAGGCAATCCAATGCAAAATGCTTGACTTACTTCTTACTTATCAAATGCATCTACATATGTTTAGCAGATAATTTTTTAACTTTATAAGGTTTCAAGTTGTAAAGGAAAAAAAATTATACATTAAAATCTCAATAATATAAAGAAACATAAAAATTGGATTGACATAGATCACATTCATGACATTAGGGCTGTACCGTTAACAAGTGTGTGAGAGGATAGGAAAGGACTTCTAAATATCCCTACAACTAAGAACCATTTTTTAGATAATTTGGCATAATGGTATACGTAATAGATGCATACTGAAAAAAAGACCCATGACCCACAATTAAAAATTAAACTTCCCTACCTACCCTCCCACATATACATTTAAATGGAATAGCCCTTACTGTGCATGTGAAAATGTCAATGTAACATTCAGACTGACTGACTAACTCATCAGATAGCACCTACCATACATTAATAAGATTTATTCGTTTTTTTTAATTAAATTTTCTTTTAAAAATAAAAAGAATAAATTGGCATAAAGATGTCTTTCAATACAACAGCTCCTATAGGTTTCAGTTATTAGTTAATGATACAAAAACATAGAAAAAACAAGAAAAAAATTCTATACCACGGTTTACATATCCCATATGTCTAACAGATAATTGAAAATATGAATTTTTGCACAAATCTCATCGCTTTCAAGTTAATAGATTAAAATGCATGAATCTTTACAAAAACCCCACTGTCTTATAATGGTTTTTTTTTGTAAAATCATAAACATTAATATATGATATGTTAAAGATCATTTCCTTTAGCCAAACGAATTACTAGCATTACTGATTTACATATACAGCATATACATTAACATACATATATAGTAGTTAAATTTCTCCACCATGAGATGAAATCATATGAAATTAAGTATACATTTTCAATGATAGAGCGATATACAAAATTATAAGACACTAAATTAACTTGATGACCATTCACAAATTATTTTTTTTGGTATTTCTTAAGATTGGAACTAACCAAATGTTGGAGATCAGAAAATATATAATCTAATAAATTCCTTGCCCAAACCTATATGACCAATCAGTTGGATTTAGGGGAAAATAATTGTTTAGTGCAATTTGCCTATTCATTTTCAGGTCTTTGTTTTAAACATATCACAAATTTCTTTATCACAACATATGAATGAGCATGAAGTTCAGCATGAATTGCCCCATTATGAAGATACAAATTTCCATGTGGATGAAAATAAGCTCCCCGATATGATATCAAGATTTATAGTCTATGTTTTACATGTTATTGGTTTCATTTTCAATTTCTTGTAGGATTTCATTTTCTAGTTCATCATCTAAGATTTCTCCTTCTTGGCCCACCATTTCATATTCTTTCAATTCAGCCTGTAGTTCATTTTCCCATTCATTGTCATCTAAACAAAATAAATTTATCACACAATGTATTACTGTAAACACAGAAGTTATTGCATTTAAGTGAAATAAACTTATCATAGATACCAGGATTGAAATTTTATATTTACGCCAGACGCACATTTTGTCTACAAAAGACTCATCAGTGACACTTGAATTAAAATTCAAAAAGACCAAATAAAGTACGATGTTGATAACAATAAAGAGCATTTAGGACAAAAAAGTTCTAAAATTGCAACAGCATCAGGTTGTTAATAAATATTTACATTCATAATTTCAATAGTGATTTCACAATTTTTTTGCAGTCACATTTTCTATATCAGTTTTAAAAGTAATAATGTTAGGAGATTGTAGCTCAGTGGGTAGATGTTCGTTCAAATCTCTCATATTTGTTTTCATTAATTGTTTTCTTATAAATAAGGTCATTAGTTCTTTTTTTTAAATGTTTAATCTTTTTCCATGTCTGAACCTTTTATACAGACAAAACATTATTGCTTCTTTCTAATTGTTGAAGACCTAACAGTGTCCTATAATTGCTGACATCGACCTCATTAACCTCTGGTGAAAAGTTGTCTAATTGGAAATCATGGGCACATTTCCTAATTTTCAAGGTTAACTGTTACAAAGAAGGCAAACTTATCAATTTTGAAGTGGCTTTTTATAGTAACTGTTGGTACTTAATTTGAATATTTCTACGTATATTAGATAGTACATATGATACAGTAAGAGGTAAATACTAATAAAAGTTACCTTTATTTACTCGTTCAGGTAAACAATTGCTTTATGTAGAGTTGTCTACCTTTGTCATTCAGATTGTTTTAGTTATAGACATAAGGAAGATATATGTTCTTCTTTTCTTAAATTTCTCTGGACAATTTTAACATTTGAATCAGAGAAATAACTTATACATTAGACTCCTAGCCATAATCTGGTCATCTATTTTAGTATGTAATCTTTTCTAAAAACTATTTGATTAAATGTAATGATTATATGATTTTTTTTAATTTTAGACCAAATGCATGCCTTCATTTTGATAAAGAATAGTCTAATTAATAAAATGAAAGTAAACTTCTATGTCATTTGGTCTCTGGAGGTGAAGTTGTCTCATTGGCAATTATCCTACATTTTTTTTTTTGTAGATATAAAGAATTCAGCCTCTTTTTATATGTTTCACAGACCCGGTAAAAAAAATCAATGTTTTTTTTTATTAAGTGTAAATTAACCTCGTTTTCTTAATTTTAAGGTAGATGTGTATTACCTCCCTTTTTGTCATCTTCTACATGGAGTTGTTGCATTTCTTTTTTCAAATCTTCATCATTGAGAGCATCAGCTTGGAATGTATCACTAACAAACTCATTCTCTGCTGGACTACAAGGAATGTCATCTTCTACTTTAGATTTCTGTTGGATTGCCTGTGGAGGTGTTGATTCTGTTACAAAAAAAGAAGAGATAAAATTAAGAATTGAAATGGGGAATGTGTCAAAGAGACAACAACCAGACCATACAATACAATGTTAATTGGCACTTATGTCAACATCAAAGAAGATGACCATGAGTCATATTTTCCTTTATCAATACATTAGCAATCATTGACTCACTACTACAAAACAACATATATACAAAAAAAATCAATATACTGTAAACCTACTAATTTTGCAAGAAGACAACATAACATGATTTTAAATCGTATATATGTTACAGTAAATTTGTATAATCAGTGATTATGTAGAATCCCTGAAATTTTCAGGGATTATGTAGAATCACTGGCTAGTTTAGGGATTATATATAATCACTAAAATTTTCAGGGATTATGTATAATCACTAGAAAAAAACGTCAGGGATTCTACATAATAACTGAAATGAAGAAATAGTTTTATATTTATTCTATAAAATCAAATAGAAAAATCATTATTAAGTAACATAAATTGTAAAATGTTAAGCACAATATATCAAAATGCTAACCCTAATTTTTTTTAAATGTAAGGTACAATATACATGATATATTAAAATAATATGCTTCATATCTGTTTTTACCACAATAATCACATTTTGAAAAACCTTTTCCTGCACATATCGAATCAGATTTTAATGACGCACCTAAGAGAAATAAAGTGTTCGGTAAAAACATCTGGTACCTCCCCCCTGCCCCCAAAAAATGGGAATTTGCAACCTTGAACTGGTTCGAGTAAGAAAGATACCATGTTTTGTGGCCAGTTCATATCCTTTTTTAGACTTTTTTTTAACAATTGCCATTATTTTTTTTTGGCTTTCTCGTTCCTTTTTTACCCTGTGGAATTGCTATGAGAATATTACACCTAATGCAAGCTTCCTCTAAAAAACAATTCTATTTGTCAATCCTAAGTTCTGCCTGTTTTTCTATACATTTAGATGCCTAAGTTCTCAAGTTCATTTTAACACACACAAAAAAAAACACAAAACAGATGGTCCACAATCTTCTTCATCATTTGTTTTACATGTACCACAAATAACATGCTTTGTAGATTTACAAATAGAGCATGAATATCCATTTGACGCTGGCTTGTAATAAACAAACATTACATGTAAATCTAATGCTATCAAGGGAATGTTGATATTATTTAGTTTTTAAGTCTTCAACTTTATCTAGAAACCCTGTGTTGATTATATCTTTTAGATCATCCTCTGTGTTTAAAAAACTAAATTATTTCATCTGGCAAGGAATATGAAAGAAAACAAGAGGCTCTCAAGAGCCTGAATCGCTCACCTGAATTTTTTTGGTTTAATCTCTCATCAATGATTATTTTGGCTTTTCAATTTATTTAAATGTTCTTTGAATCGTCCTATTTTCTTCAAAAGCAAAAAAAAAATCATTTTCTCCTATGTTCTATTTTAGCCATAGGAGCTATCTTCTGACATACAAGGAAATGAAATATAAAATTTATACTAGATACTCTGAAACTCTAAAACTCATTTAGCCTAAGTTTGGCTGAAATTGATACAGCATTTTCAAAGGAGAAGATTTTTTAAAGTAAGTCAACATGATGAACAAATTGTGAAAAAAATCTTTAAAGGGCAATAACTCCTTAAGAGGTCAATTGACAATTTTGGTCAAATTGACATATTTGTAGATCTTACTTTGCTTAACATTTTTGCTATTAACAGTTTATCTGTATCTATAATAATATTCAAGATAATGACCAAAAACTGCAAAATTTCCTTAAAATTACCAATTAAGTGGCAGCAACCCAACAATGGTTTGTTTGATTCATCTGAAAATTTCAGGGCTGATAGATCTTGACCTAATGAACATTTTTACCCCATGTCAGATTTGCTCTAAATGCTTTCGTTTTTGAGATATAAGCCAAAAACTGCATTTGACCCCTATGTTCTAATTTAAGTAACGGCGGCCATGTTTTTTGACGGATCAAAAATCGAAGCACACACTTTGTGCAGGATAATCTAAGGAACAATCGTGCTAAGTTTCATCCAAATCCATTCAGCAGTTTCAGAGGAGAAGATTTTTTAAAGTTAGCAAATATGATGAACAAATTGTGAAAAATTGTCATTAAAGGACAATAACCCCTTAAGGGGTCAATTGACAATTTTGGTCATATTGACTTATTTGTAGATCTTACTTTGCTGATCATTTTTGCTGTTTACAGTTTATCTTTATCTATAATAATATTCAAGATAATGACCAAAAACTGCAAAATTTCCTTAAAATTACCAATTAAGTGGTAGCAACCCAACAATGGTTTGTTTGATTCATCTGAAAATTTCAGGGCTGATAGATCTTGACCTAATGAACATTTTTACCCCACGACAGGTTTGCTCTAAATGCTTTCGTTTTTGAGATATAAGCCAAAAACTGCATTTGACCCCTATGTTCTATTTTAAGTAACGGCGGCCATGTTTTTTGACGAATCAAAAATCGAAGCACACACTTTGTGCAGGATACTCTAAGGAACAATCATGCTAAGTTTCATTCAAATCCATTCAGTAGATTCAGAGGAGAAGATGTTTGAAAAATTGTTAACGACGACGACGACGACGGACGCCAAGTGATGAGAAAAGCTCACATGGCCTTTTAGGCCAGGTGAGCTAAAAATATAATTTGTCTGTATCATTTTTTTTCATCAAAGATAATTAAATTATTCATAATCCCTGAAATCATGTAAGGGAATTTGTAGAATTATTAAAATGTTCAGTGATTATGTAAAATCACTGGTCATTTTCAGGGATTATATATAATAACTAATGATATTAGTGATTCTACATATTCCCTGAAAAATCAGGAATTCTACATAATCCCTGATTATACAAATTCACTGTAACATATATACATGAAACTTGTATCTTTCCATACATATCAAGAAATTAAAAAGATCATGAAAATAAATTGCAATGAAAATGACTACCAAAAATTTAGTGCTAAATAAAATATACATGAAAATGAGTTGGTTTTCTGTATTCATGATCTAGTGTTACAGCAAAGCAAAAAGTGAAGTTCACTGTACACCTATTATACAAACTTTCAAATTGTAATGGCTTTTAACTTGTAAAAGAAGATCCTCTGGAATGCCACACAAACTTGACATATATGTCATCACTATGTAACATCTATAAGTTGCAAGTACAATTTTGATGATAATATTTCAGTCCAATATCAAAACGTGTTTACATGTTTGATATTTACCTGAATTTTGTCTCTGATTAATCGAAGATCTACTCCTAATAACCTTTTGACGTCAAACACAATCACTTTTTAATTGTGATGTCAATTTTTTTAAATTGTTGGAGTACAGTTAGTCATACCTTTTTCTTGGTTTTCGTCTGAAGACTTAAATGACCCTGTACTGTTAGACCTACTTCCCATAGAACCTGTAAAATAAACATGATATTCTTGTTTTTGTTTTACTACCCCTGAATAGTTGCATCTTCAGCAATTTACAAACCTAAAAGTTTTAGAAAGCCTTGACCCGCCACCTACAATCCAAAATTTTTGTAACCAACAGATTCCAATTTTTATATAGAATTCATCTGACATTTATAAAAACTTTTTGGATCATGGATGGAATAGATATTATGCCAAAAAACAATCAAAATTATGGAAATACTTACTAAAATTGACGTTAAATACAAATAATGTTTATTTTTTGGGTCATAGCTCTATAAATTTGAAGATGAAGAGAAGGTGCCAAACAAATGTATGTTTTGTCTAAATAGTATTCACAAGTTTATCTATGTAAAAGGTATAGTCAGATTAAAAAAAAACATCAAAATCTTAGGGCCAATTCTACACCTTTGTGAACATCATCATCTAACCCAGGATAATATATATAATTTTATTTATCATGTTTATAGTGCAACCTGATATAAAATGTATAAAGTCAATCAGTCAGCCTTCAAAGGCTCACAAAGCACTGTCAGTTAATATCTATAATAAGGGCTAATATTAATAATATGAAATTTATACTTTTAATAGGTGGTGATATTTTCCACAATTTAATCCTTATTGAAAATAAATCCCTCTAGTACAGTCAGCATCTTCTTTCAATAAATACCTGTTTCTTGTGCAAGTGATGTCAGTTGTGTAGATTGTTTGATAAGTGAAACTCTGTAAAAGTAATTCCTCCAGAAAATGTCTTCTTTCACTCTGAAATAAAGTAAAATTTACCTTTGTGCTAACGGCGTAAAGCAACCAACAATCAATCAATCCTTTAAACATACTTTGAAGCAATTGATTACAGATAGGCATGTTAGTTGTAAAATTTGCCTTATCTACAAGGTCAATACATTAATTACCTGTCACCCACAATTATGTTTGAAAATTAACAAAAGAAAATCTAGGAATATTAAAGTCGGCGCCATCACTTGTCCAAATATTGGAGTGACAAATTGTCTTTAGAAAGTGAACAAGGTGAAATAAATGTGTTCTTAATTGAATACAACTGAAAACAAGAGGCTCTCAAGAGCCTGAATCGCTCACCTTAATTCTTTTGGTTAAATCTCTCATCAATGATTATTTTGGCTTTTCAATTTATTTAAATGTTTTTTGGATCGTCCTATTTTCTTCAAAAGCCAAAAAAAAATAATCATTTTCTCCTATGTTCTATTTTAGCCATAGGAGCTATGTTTCTTGACATACAAGGAAATAAAATATAAAATTTATACTAGATACTCTGAAACTCATTTAGCCTAAGTTCGGCTGAAATTGATACAGCAGTTTCAAAGGAGAAGATTTTTTAAAGTAAGTCAACATGATGAACAAATTGTGAAAAAAGTCTTTAAAGGGCAATAACTCCTTAAGGGGTCAATTGACAATTTTGGTCAAATTGACTTAATTGAAGATCTTACTTTGCTGAACATTATTGCTGTTTACAGTTTATTTCTATCTATAATTATATTCAAGATTATAAACAAAAACAGCAAAATTTCCTTAAAATTATCAATTCAGGGGCAGCAACCCAACAACAGACTGTCTGATTCATCTGAAAATTTCAGGGCAGATAGATCTTGACCTGATAAACAATATTACCCAACGTCAGATTTGCTCTAGATGCTTTGGTTTTTGAGTTATAAGCCAAAAACTGCATTTGACCCCTATGTTCTATTTTTAGCAATGGCGACCATGTTTGTTGATAGATCATAACTTCAGATACAATTTACAAACTAAATACCCTAAGGAACATTCAGTTAAAGTTTGGAAGTATTTGGCCCAGTAGTTTCAGAGGAGAAGATTTTTGTAAAAGATTACTAAGATTTACGAAAAATGGTTAAAAATTGACTATAAAGGGCAATAACTCCTAAAGGGGTCAACTGACCATTTCCATCATTTTGACTTATTTGTAAATCTTACTTTGCTGAACATTATTCCTGTTTACAGTTTATCTCTATCTATAATAATATTCAAGATAATAACCAAAAACAGCAAAATTTCTTTAAAATTACCAATTCAGGGGCAGTAACCCAACAACAGGTTGTCTGATTCACCTGAAAATTTCAGGGCAGATAGATCTTGACCTGATAAACAATATTATCCCATGTCAGATTTGCTCTAAATGCTTTGGTTTTTGAGTTATAAGCCAAAAACTGCATTTGACCCTTTTTAACAATGGCGACCATGTTTGTTGATAGATCACAACTTCGGATACAATTTTCAAACTAGATACCCTAAGGAACATTCAGTTAAAGTTTGGAAGTATTTGGCCAGTAGTTTCAGAGGAGAAGATTTTTGTAAAAGATTACTAAGATTTACGAAAAATGGTTAAAAAATGACTATAAAGGGCAATAACTCCTAAAGGGATCACCTGACCATTTCCGTCATGTTGACTTATTTGTAAATCTTACTTTGCTGAACATTATTCCTGTTTACAGTTTATCTCTATCTATAATAATATTCAAGATAATAACCAAAAACAGCAAAATTTCCTTAAAATTACCAATTCAGGGGCAGCAACCCAACAACAGGTTGTCTGATTCATCTGAAAATTTCAGGGCAGATAGATCTTGACCTGATAAACAATATTACCCCATGTCAGATTTGCTCTAAATGCTTTGGTTTTTGAGTTATAAGCCAAAAACTGCATTTGACCCCTATGTTCTATTTTTAGCAATGGCGACCATGTTTGTTGATAGATCATAACTTTGGATACAATTTATAAACTAGTTACCCTAAGGAACATTCTATTAAAGTTTGGAAGTATTTGGCCCAGTAGTTTCAGAGGAGAAGATTTTTGTAAAAGATTACTAAGATTTACAAAAAATGGTTAAAAATTGACTATAAAGGGCAATAACTCCTAAAGGGGTCAACTGACCATTTCCGTCATGTTGACTTATTTGTAAATCTTACTTTGCTGAACATTATTCCTGTTTACAGTTTATCTCTATCTATATGAATATTCAAGATAATAAACAAAAACAGCAAAATTTCCTTAAAATTACCAATTCAGGGGCAGCAACCCAACAACGGGTTGTCTGATTCATCTGAAAATTTCAGGGCAGATAGATCTTGACCTGATAAACAATATTACCCCCATGTCAGATTTGCTCTAAATGCTTTGGTTTTTGAGTTATAAGCCAAAAACTGCATTTGACCCCTATGTTCTATTTTTAGCAATGGCGACCATGTTTGTTGATAGATCAAAACTTCGGATACAATTTATAAATTAGATACCCTAAGGAACATTCAGTTAAAGTTTGAAAGTATTTGGCCCAGTAGTTTCAGAGGAGAAGATTCTTGAAATAGTTTAGGACGACAGACGACGGACGACGGACGACGACGGACGCCAAGTGATGGCATAAGCTCACTTGTCCCTTCCGGACAGGTGAGCTAAAAAGAGTTAAAAGTCTT
>CM034357.1:1487850-1731058 GCA_019925275.1 Mytilus edulis | reverse complement strand
CCTGGTATTAACTGAAGTTTTATTACTATTTATTACTGGTATAAGCATCTGCCTTGTATTGACTGTAGTGAAGACTTCCCATCACTGATTATAAGTAGCTGACAAGAATTGACCGAATTGAAGACTGCGCAACACTCAAAACATGCATTGACTGAAGTGAATTCTTCTTATAGCTGGTATAAATTCGACCGTTGGTTTTCCCGTTTGAATGATTTTACATGTCTAGTAATATTTTGGGGTTCTTTATAGCTTGATGTTCGGTGTAAGCCAAGAGTCCGTGTTGAAGAACGTTTCTTGACCTATAATGGTTTTCTTTTATAAAGTGTGAATTGAATGAAGAGTTGTCTCATTGGCGCTCATACCGCATCTTCCTATATCTATTAAATCGAAGAGAGTGATGAATTATTATTTCTGATATTAGTATCTGACACGAAATAAAGAAAAATCACTTGTATATATGTCTTCCATGAAAAGACCGAGATTAAGAATTTCATTAACTGGTATAAGTATCTAATATAAATTGATTACACACGCTAGCATATCTAGTATGTATGAATAGGCAGAAAAGTATAATTCCTATTAGTTCAACCCCAGGTGAAATACAAATGACTGAGTTTAAATATGTATAGGAAGATATATACTTTTATGTTGATCATGTTGACTGGTAACAAGCATTCTAAATTCTTTTCTTGGATTTTTTTATTAATTGCAGACGAATCAAGGAGAACATGTACAACATTATCTTTATTGTTGTATTTACTGTCTTAGCAAGTACTGTTAATTGCTGTCCAATGGCATGCAGATGCAGTAGCAGGGATGTCGATTGCGGTAATAGAAATATAAAAGCAGTCCCATCTAACATTCCATTGTCAACATTAAAATTGTGAGTATTACAATTTAAGGTGTTCTTTTACTTGATGAGGCTCGCGGGTATAAATGAAAAAAAAATATAATGTAGGTTTTCCATATGTTTTTCTATAAATGAACTTTATTATATTCAATTGTAGAAAAATGAAATAAAAAAATGGGACAATTAAGAGCTTTTTCAATGATATAAACATATTAAAAGTCATCTGTGGCAAAAACTAATCGATTTGTTCGGGTGATTTTTGTACCATATCATAAGTTAATAACTGAAAGTGTAATAAATAAAATTTGTATAAATGAAAAAAAAACATATGTTTTATTTTTTGCTGAAATATTTGTACCCGCGAGCCTCCTTAAACAAAACAAATGCTACGTATGTAAGTGTTGACAATTTCGATACTTAGACCAAATTTCGGGTTTGCTTTTTCATTTAAATTTATGTAAACCAAATAGGAATACTCATCAAATCAAAACATTGCATAGCGTATACTTATATTAAAAAGGTTTCGGTCCTACTTCAATTTCTCATAAATAATAGTCTTTTTGTCGAAATTCAAAGCTAATTGTTCAGATATCTAGTATATAAGTATATGGTTCATGCTCATTGTGCCTAGTCAAAGTTTAGAACACACGATGGTCTGTCTTTTGTCATGTTATGCTAGTAATTTCAGTCCAATTTTCTGTGGAAACACCTTTTTTTTGTTCTGAATATTTTTTTTCCGACTAATTGTTGTTTTTTTATACAGTTTTGTTGTTTGACAATATGTCGCTTAGAAATTTAGAATATAGTATCGAATATATTTAACGCCTTTTAATTGACAAAGCTTAACCACACATTTTCTTTTATAAAAGTAAGTCTACCAAACTATGTTTCTCTTGTGTCACTACTACTTCGCAATCGTAAAAGATAATCTATTTTACCAAATTACTCATTCAATCTTCAGTTTTTGGATGATCAATTGGACCTTAGATATTGAAAGACTCCATTTGAAAGGTATTTCCCCTGACACATTTGAAATATATAATATGTATTTGTAAATGGTAAATCATAAGTGAAAGTGACCTAGTTCAAAGGTGAAGGTCATGTTATCAATGTTGATTTTAGATAATTTTTATCATCTTTCAAAAACAGTATAACACATCAATAACATTTTTATTTTGAAAAATAAGTTGAAACATGTCGTTACTCATAAATTTGGTTGAAAGGGTATTTTGACCTTAAAGAAAAATTATACGTATGATGATATAACTCATTATTCATGTATATATCACTAGGACCTTTTATTTTAGGTCCTTAATGTATGATCTTAAAATTAAGTTCGAGGTCACAGGTAATTTGGCGTTTTAGATTTTGACCTTTGAATTTACTTCCTATGTATACACCATAAAGCCATAAGTTTGTATACTTTAGGTTGTAAGCCATTTGACCTTGCAATAGCCAATTAAAAATCATCTTTTGTGAACCGGAAGTTTATCAAAATAATACAATTAAAACATTTAGCCCCTTACTTTTACTTTTCTTACCATAATTGGGACAATATCCCTAAGGTGCCTCCGATTAAGGAACACAAAAGTTGCGTGTAAACAAAAAATCTCTGTGTATAAACATAAAACATAAAAGATTTATTTAAAGTCGGTTATACATATAACAATACAACATAAGCTCTGTAGAGCTTTTATCCGATATACATATCAGACAAGCTCAATACATAAAACACATAAAACATAAAGCACATCATGCAAAATAAATAATGTTATCAAGCACAGCAATTAATAAGCACAATTAAAGCGTATAAGCAAACATAAAATGCAGATAAACTAACATTCATGCAATAGCTATTATAAAGCACTAAAATTAATTCAAGCATTAAGAACACAAATAAAAAATTATGGCTAATAATCTAAAAGCAAGAGTAAACAAGATAAATAAATAAACTGATCTACAGTACAGCTCATTGAGATCTGCAGGAGGAACACTGACACGAACTGCCCTCCCAATTACCAACTAAACTTTTAAACTGACCAAAAGGCATTTCTTCCCTCATCTTATTTGGCAGTTCGTTCCAGAGGTTGGCTCCTGTATATCTAAATGAGTGTAGCCCATGGGTAGTTGTCCTTACCCTGGGAACATCTGCTATGTTGTTTTTTTCTAAAAGAGTAATTACATTTTTTAATTTCAATGAGTTCATGTAGATATAATGGACATTGTTTATTAATAATTTTATATACCTCTACTGCTATCATTCTAATTCTTCTGATTTCTAAGCTTGGTAAATTTGATTTAATTAATAGTTGTTGATAGATACTACAATAGTCTTCATATATGAATCTTAGGGCACGCTCCTGTATTTTTTCTATTTTTCTGGTGTTACAATCACCACATAAGTGCCATATTACAGGACAATAATTAAAATTTGACATTATAAATGAATAATATATAGTAATATCTAATTTTGTTAAATGTTTACCAATACGTTTAAGTACATGTAATTGTCTTGATGCCTTTTTACAAATGTTGGAAATATGGGCATCAAACTTAAGTTGATAATCAATTGTTACACCCAATAGTTTGTCTTCTTTTTCACAATGTATAATATTACAATCTAAATTAAATGAAATGTTTTTATTTTCAGTTTTCTTGCCTATGGCTATTGCCTGAAATTTGTTAGGGTTGGCCTTCATATGATTTAGACTGAACCAATTTATTAGCTCTAAGCTTTCTTTTTCTAAAATATTTACCACAGTGTCTATATCAGAGTGTGAATATGACAAAGTATTGTCATCTGCATAAATATACAATGAACTGCTTGAAACGAAATGAAAAATGTCATTCAAGAAAATATTAAAAAGTACAGGTCCTTATATAGAGCCTTGCGGTACACCTTTATATATATCTTTCCAGGTACTTATATCTATACTAACTTTTACACATTGTTTTCTTTTACTTAGAAAGCTGTCTATCAAGCTTAAAGCTGTTTCAGATAACCCATATGCCTTTAGTTTTAAAAATAGTAAATTATATGGAAGGCAATATTTGTAGTGATATTTGACACGTTTCAATGATAAACAAGTGACTGACCTTAACCATTTGTGTTGATTTAGAATGTAGGGGAACATAGAATAAATGTGTAAAAACTATGCAGCTATACTATGTGTTCAAAGTATCAAATTTTCATAGAACTTATTATGTTAAAAAAGGGATTTTTAACACGAAGAGACGCATCAAGAACGGATTCCCAGTGTTTGCTAATTTACGGAAAAGTAATTGTATTTCGTACCCAGAACTTTAACCACATGTGAAAATGTCATACATTTCCAAGTTAACTATATTGACTGAGCAATGGACGAAAACGATATCAATTGCCGCCAATAGAGAAACAATTGCGCACATTGACCCAATTTGATCATATATAGTTTAAAATGTCATCTTCAAAAATCTTCTACAATTTCTGTAATGTTTTCCTCAGTTAAAAGAAAGGCGCCAATGTTCAGTGTATAAAAACTCAAGAGAGAATTTGTTCTCGCCTTATCTTATAGTGCTAACATGTATTTCCCGAAGACATGCACACGAACCCTGCATTTGTTCTGCTTTTTAGATGCTTTATCTCCATACTATAAATTTATAACAGTCTTTTTATAAAAACTTGGTATTTTTAAACAGAGCAACTTTCATCCTTGATGTAAAAATATAAACATTCATATGCTTTTGGAATCAGTGTCAAGTAAACTTTCAAATGATACCGGCAGTGACATTTATAAACCAGAAGTAACAAATCATATCCCTTATTTAAAACAAAATTGTTAGGAAATAATTCATATTCAAAATCAGTGCAAAAAAGCTACCATTAACCACTGAAAATTACATATTAGACCTTATAGTCATGTTTCATATCAAAATGTATCGTTAGGGGGGGATTTCTCTGAAATTTTTTTTTTTTTCTAAATTATTGTTATTTTTTTCTTTCTCTTAAATATGTAGATTGCGCTGTTCTGTTGTCTTGCACAATGTCGCTTTATGTTTTGCATATGATATCGAAAAGTTTATTCGCTTTTGAAACTGACATCGCTAAATCAAACACTTTTCCTTCTCCCCAAATACTGGTTTTCTTGTATATACTACGCCTTCGCAACCGTTAATGATTACGAAAAAATATTTTGCTAAATTGCACGTTATATCTTTAGAATTTGGATGATCATTGGATCGAAGCTATCCAAACACCTCACATAGGTTTTATTTCTCTATATGCATTTGATATCAGAGATATGCATCTGTAACTCATAAACTCTAACGCCCGATTAAGCTACTTTGTTTAGCGAAATATTGCGTGAATAATATATAAAATATAACAACTAATTTTATAACACTCATTAGTGTGTTAAAGTTACATTCTTAGACACTTATATATATATACAACTCGTCTTAACATCAACCTAACAATGTTAGATCTGTAAATTTGCTTTCGCAAATTTTTGGTTCTTCCCTTGCCGGGATTCGAACCCATGCTACTGTGATATCGTGACACCAAATCGCCTGCATTGCAGCCGTCCCGCTAGACCACACGACCACCTGGGCTCTCAAAAAAAGAGTTCCGGTGGGCATGTGTTACCTTTCCACGTCAGTCTTAATCTAGTGGCGTACTACAGTACATGATATATAAGGCATGAAGATGTTATTATTACAGATCAGCATAATTTTCTATAGTAAAGGATCCTACAAATTAATGTAAGATATAGTCACAGAAAATAATTATATTCATAAGTACGTCTGAGTCAGTGACAACACTACAACAGATGTATCCATCGGATCGCCATCAATGATGGTGATACATGGCTGTGTACATAATGTATATACAACTCGTCTAAACATCAACCTAACAACGTTAGATCTGTAAATTTGCTTTCGCAAATTTTTGGTTCTTCACTTGCCGGGATTCGAACCCATGCTACTGTGATATCGTGACACCATATCGCCTGCACTGCAGCCGTCCCGCTAGACCACACGACCACCTGGGCTCTCAAAAAAAGAGTTTTCGGTGGGCATGTGTTACCTTTCCACGTCAGTTTTAATCTAGCGGCGTACTACAGTACATGATATATAAGGCATGAAGATGTTATTGTTACAGATCAGCATAATTATCTATAGTAAAGGATCCTACAAATTAATGTAAGATACAGTCACAGAAAATAATTATATTCATAAGTACGTCTGAGTCAGTGACAACCCTACAACAGATGTATCCATCGGATCGCCATCAATGATGGTGATACATGGCTATGTACATAATGTATATACAACTCGTCTAAACATCAACCTAACAATGTTATATCTGTAAATCTGCTTTCGCAAATTTTTGGTTCTTCCCTTGCCGGGATTCGCACCCATGCTACTGTGATATCGTGACACCAAATCGCCTGCACTGTAGCCGTCCCGCTAGACCAAACGACCACCTGGGCTCTCAAATATATATATATATATATATATATATCTAGGGTATTTGGATTTGAGGTCCATAGTTCAAGATCAACGCTCAAGGTCATACTAAAACATGCAAACATTTTGATTTGGCTTATTTTCACTTCTTTTCAAAAACCGTGTATAGTCATCTTAGCTTTTGCTAAATAGTTCGAAGCGACATGCATAACACATCAATTTTAGTTGGCCTTGAGTAAGATTTTTTCCCCTTTTATATTTGATATTACGCTTATGCTTATGCTGATGACATTTCTAAACCGAATTTTTATATTTTTATATTACATGATATATTTGGATGGAAAAAACTTCAATTGTTATCTGAAAAAATGGTTTCTCATTTTATTAATTTTTGTTTGAATCCCATGTTAACGAAGGGCATCCTGTTATTAGATATTTGGTCTTATTCATCCTGGTCTTTCAAATATTCGGTTTGAGCTTTCCTGATGAAGGTAAATTTAGAGAAGCGCTTCGGACGCATGCAATTATTTAACATGTTGTTTTTATTTATTTTTGATACTTTTGTTATTGGTATATATATATATTGCGCATATATCGAAATAAAATCTCCAAAATATTTAAATTTTGGCCGATTGTTACTGAACCGCAGTGTCCAACTCATAGATTGAGCCATTACATTGACTCAATTTTGAAACCGTTATGCCAATATTTACGTAGTTTTATCCGTGATAATTTTGATATTTTAAATCATTTACCAGCCGAAGTAAAAGAAGATGCAAAATCGGAAAGCTTTGACGTAACCAGTCTTTACAATAATATACCGCACACACTAGGATTATAGATGCCGTTAAATTTTGGCTTGAGTCATAAAGGCATATTATTGACTTTGTTGGAAGGATTGAGAATGATACTAGATAATAACACCTTTTTCTTTGACGTTGCATCTATGGTACAACTATTTGCATCTCTTTCCCTTCGATGAAAATATTCTTCATGATTAATGTTCATCATGAATAGATTGTATTAACACCTGCAAATGTATATTTGTTAAATAAGTGTATTCAATAATAGTTAAATATAAAGATTTTTCGATAGATTATTGAGAATTGATGTATAAAGTAATACTCCATCTAGTGTATTCAAATTTGAAACAATGTAGTAAATTAAAGGTTAATTAACATAATTAACATTTACCATTTCCCTAACAACTATTTTGATTTCGGAATCGGTTTCGGTATCGGCTTATGGTGAACATGTCTAATAGTGGTTTCTCAACATCTTACGAACGGACGAAATTCTACGAACGTATCGTTAAGGAGCAGTAATTTTGTTATAATAAAATCCACAATAAATGTCTACCGATATTGCAGTGTGTTTAAAAACAACAGTTAATAATCGCATAGTCTTTTTGCAACCTTGCATTTTATTTTTGTGGTTAAACATCGGTGTTCTTATTAATTTTCTGTCGTTGAATGTTACGTATTCTTACGTTGAGTTTCGTTTGTTAACATGTCGAATATATTTTCGATTTATCTCCCTTATCCATTTAAAACGAACATTGTCAGTTTTTTAAAACAATCGGCGCATCTTGATTACATTGCATTTGATTGATTGTTGGATATTTAAAGTTCTGTGGCTAGTATTCTATGCTTTTCACGACGAGGTTAACGCTTGTAAAAGGCTTGAAAAGTGATTTTAAAGAAAGCACTAGTTTAGTATTTTTCATTTATTATATCCACACATCCTTTATAAATTCGGGTAAATTCTGTCTCCTAGAATAAAGCATCCAGCAATGTGTGCTAGGTCTGAATGGTCCGATTTGCTGTGAAATCATTTTTTTGAAATAAGTTACGGAAATTTAAGGGTGCACTCTTTCAATCTTAAAGTAAGAGTCTTTTGTATTCGTGTTGAAAGTATGAGTACTACAACACCAACAAAACTAAACTGATAGTTACATACTTTTTTAAAGGTACATTTTCTTTGAATTCCACTCCCAAAGTACTAAGTAAATAGACAAAATGAGAAAAATAAAACCGAAGAAAACATATACATAATGTCCTAAAAATTCCACGAAAACAAAAAAACAAATAATTATAAATACACTCAAATTTGTACAATTATATAAGCATACACGAAGAGAATAAGAACTGTCATGATCTACCATGAGAACAAAACAGACCAAGAAAAACCTAAATACATTACAGAACAAATTAAAGTGTTAACAGGGTTTATTCAAAAAATTATTTGAATGTTTCCCTTTAGTTATCTTTTTGAGTTTATCATTTGAGCTAGAATATATACCAGTAATTATCATCTGAGGTCAAGAATTGATCATTTTGATGTTAGAGTTGGGTCAACGAAGTTACCACGGATCCAAATGTTTTTTTTCAAATTAAAAACTAGAGGCGTTCAAGTCTAGATTAGTTATACTCATGTTGGCGAAAGATCTTTTTCATTGATCTGATCCTTGATAAGATTCAAAAAGAGTCCTGTCCCGTTCAATTCGTAAGTTCTACATTTACCTGTCTTCATATCTGTTCTAAAAAAAAATCGAAATGATGTTATTATGTTTATCAAAATGTCTTGTACGATTGCTATCCTGGGTCTAAATCTTTTATATTCTTCACAATAACTTATTGATCAATTAAATTTTCAACTGATTGTATATCATATATTATTATATGCATTACGAAATCACACCCGCGCATTACGAAATCACAGTCATGCATTATGAACAGATGAAACGGGACATCGATTAAATCAAAATGTCGTTTATTTCTTTAAATAAGTGTGACATTTTTTTATTTTTCTTTAAACTTAATATCATAAAAACAAGTTTAAATGATGTTCATTGTTTTGTAACGACTTGAAACGGAAATATTTCACAGCCTTTTTCGAGTACGACTTTCGATTATTATCACTGTTTCATTTCCGTTGTTCAATCCTCAGAAGGCAGATTTCAAGAATAGTTAAACTGTCTGATTATTCTTTCCAACTACTTTATATTTGCTAGATGAAATGAATTTTAATAGCATAAAATTAAGTACTTGAATGAGAAATCAGAAATTACATCTGACAGTCACAATGTTTACCAAAATTCCATGCGAAATTGAATGCAAAAAGACAAGTTGAAGTTTAGCTATGAAATTCCTGCATCTTCTTCACGGTAAGTTTCTTACTCTTTGTTTCATCGAAGAATTAAAACCATTTAATAAAAATGTTATAAAACGAGCATTTCTGTATTGGTCCTGTTGTAGTTTGTGGATAGCTGTATAATTTTGGATCCAAGACTCGAAGACTGTTCTTGGATGAAGTTGTCTTAGATGGTTAATAAAAGTATCAATATTGACTTTTTCATATTGGCCCTGTAACATGCCCTTGATATTGATAAAGGCCTCGGACAGTTGTAATGGCAAGTCAGTATAATATGTCTACGACTCAAAATGGTTGTACAATATTCATAATGTTATATATTTTTTTTATGTTAAAAGCATTTCAAAGAGAAGAGGATAACAGCCAAAATTATTGAATAAACGAATGCTTCCTCTTTTCTTGTTATTGCAAGTTTCGTCAATTGCAAGTTAGGCCAATTTTCGTTCGTTCGTAAGATGTTGAGAAACCTCTATTATACTAATTGTTCTTAGACAGTTGTCAGTTTCTATTTAATTATAATTAAAATTGAGAATTGAAATGGCGAATGTGTCAAAGAGACAACAACCCGACCATAAAAAAAAACCAGCAGAAGGTCACCAACAGGTCTCCAATGTAGCGAGAAACTTCCGCACCCGGAGGCGTCCCTCAGCTGGCCCCTAAACAAATATATACTAATTCGGTGAAAATGAACGTCATACTTAACTCCAAATTGTACACAAGAAACTAAAACTAAACAGAATACAAGACTAACAAACGCCAGAGGCTCCTGACTTCGGACAGGCGCAAAAATGCGGCGGGGTTAAGCATGTTTATGAGATCTCAACCCTCCCCTTATATCTATAGCCAATGTAGAAAAGTAAACGCATAACAATACGCACATTACAATTCAGTTCAAGAGAAGTCCGAGTCTGATGTCAGAATATGTAACCAAAGAAAATAAACAAAATGACAATAATACATAAATATTAACAGACTACTAGAAGTTAACTGACAGGCCAGCTCCAGACTTCAATTAAACTGATTGAAAGATTATGATTTCATCATATGAATATCAGGGACAATCTTTCCCGTTAGGGGTTTAGTATCATACCATCATAACATATATGAGAAGAACATAACCCGTGTCATGCCAACAACTGTTTTTTGAATAAATGTGTTTAGTTCATGTGCAAAGACCCTATAAGTGAATCAATATTGGCTCTTTTGCATCTCTGAGCTCTATCCTGTAGACAAAACACATGACTGACGAACCAAAGTATAAGATTTCCATCTTTGATTAGTCTCCATCATTAATGTTTGATTTTATCCTTTGTACCTTTTTTACACGTGTGTATAGTTTGTTTCGATCTAGTTACATATAAATGTTAAGTGTACCATTTAAAAGAAATGCAATGTTACGAAATACTAATTATGTGATTTCATTGGTATAATATAACTTATTAAGATATTAATTTTGTCATTTGAGAGGTTGGCCTGTATCTCTGTCTGACAAGACAATTTACGATGGAAATACTGTCAAGATCTCTTGACAATTGAAACCAGACATTCCTAGATACGTGTATGTTAGAACGTATTTGATTTTAATGAAAGAAATCTTTGTATTACTAAAAATATATTTCACCAGGGTTTTCGATAATACAAACTAGTCAAGACATTTACTAAATTTTATCATCGATATAAGGGCAGCATTCATAAATATAAATCAACATGCATATATCTTATACAGGTATTTCACATTCAATCTTTCATGGTAATATTCTTTACAAAGCACACAAATGTCGGCATTCAAATCAAAGACTACCCAAACTTTTAAACGGACTTATTCGGAAAGGGGCATAGTTACGATACTGTTGTCAGGTCACTATAGATTATGTATGTGTGTATTAATATTGATATTGATTCACGCATTGGGTCTTTGCATCGGCATTAAACACATTTATTTTAAAACCAGTTGTTGTCATGATACCGGTTATGTTCTTCTCAAATATGTTATAATGGTATGATACTAAATCCTTAACGAGAGTGATTGTACTTGATTTTCGTATGATGCAGACACTATCTTTTTAATCAGTTAATTGAGGTCTGAAGCTATCTTGTCAGTAACTGCTTGAAGTCATTTGTTCATTTGTGTACCATTGTTTTTTTTGTTTATTTTCGTTTGTTACCTGTTCTGAAATCGGACTCGGACTTCTTTCGACGGAAATTTTATTTTGCGTATTACTATATGTGTTTCTTTATTCAATGCTCTTCAAATTCGTACTTTATTTGGCTTTTTTAAAACTTTTTTGGATTCGAGCGTCACTGATGAGTCTTTTGTAGACGAAACGCGCGTCTGGCGTATATACAAAAATTAGTCCTGTTATCTATGATGAGTTTATCTACATTGACTAGATGTATAAGGGATGGGTTAAGAGCTCACAAAAAATGTTAAATCCACCTCAGTTTTCCCACATGTCACAAGTCAGTAGCCTCTAGCCTTTGTTAGTCTTGTATGTTTTTTTTATTTTAGTACAATTTCATGTTTTGGGGTTTAGTATGACGTCTATATCACTGAACTAGTACATATATGTATCTAATGGCGAGCATGGGATCACCTCCAGGTGTGTGATGTCCTCTCTGCGTTGAAGACCATTGGTGACCTTCGGCTGTTATCTGCTCTTTGGTGGGGTTGTTGTCTCTTTTACATATTCCCCAATTCCCCAATTCCATTCTCAATTTTAAATTCACAAGATACACTACACTTCAGTTGACCTTCCAATCTAATGAAAATCAACTTATATTCATGAATATGACATGTGGTATTGTTCACAAATATTTTCATCAATTTTATTTTGCAGGTACCTGCAACGTAATCAGATAACCTACTTGAATGAAAACGTGTTTCGGGGTTTCACAGCTCTAATAATCTTGTAAGTTACTTAATTCTAAAAAAACATATATTAAATGGAGCAGGGAATACTCCTTTCTAATTGAACTAAAACAAATATATACTTGAGAGAAATAACATGATTGAAAATATCATTCCTTAATTATGAATTAAAATTTTCATTTAAACAAAGCAATGTACCTTAGACTTTTTCCAGTCGGCTTTTAGAATATTTGGTCGGCTTGCACACAGCATTATTTAAATAATGTTTAATACACCTAATCAATACTTGATAACGAAATTTCAAATCTGCCACAAGTCAATGTGAATTATGATTACGTAATTTCTGTTTGCCACCATAAATTTTTGGGACATTTTTTGTTTTGTTTTCCTGCTCAGAACTCCATTTAAATTAACTCTATGGTCGCATGATATTGTGGTGAGGATATAAGGATTTACATATTTTATATAAGTAGATAAGTTAAGATTAGATTATCAGAAAATTAGTTTCTTGTAGTATTATAATTATCGCACATCTCTTATAAATCATTTGGTAAATGTGATTAGTTTTGGTTAAAGCAACACATGCAGTGATTGGTTTTCTCATTTTCAGTTCTCATTGTCTAATGCTTAGTTCGTTTCTGCGTGTGTTACATTTTTATGTTGTGTCATTGTTCTCCTCTTATATTTAATGCGTTTCCATCAGTTTTAGTTTGTTACCCAAATGTGTTATTTTCTATCGATTTATGAGTTTCGAACAGCGGTATACTACAGTTGCCTTTATGATAAAGTGTCTAAAGATGTATTTTTATTTTATAACTAGTTGAAAGTGTGTATCGTGTGTAAATTTTCAAGAACTCTTAAACAAGGACGTAAATATTTCTATAATTGAATTGATAAGATATCTTAACCTGCAATAAACTAAGTCAATGAATATGTTAATTTGTGTATGATGAGATACTTATATGGAGCAGTGATGACAAAATTCGTTTAAAAATTAAAAATTCCACCCTGTTGAAAAGAGGAAATGAATAACCGATCTTGTCCAAACATTTGAATATCTTTGTTTGATATTTCAAATGTTCATGATATGCACATATTTGTGGTGTTGACTACTTGTCTTTGTCTTTTGTGTGTTTTGGTCCAAAACTTATATACTAAACATATAAAGTTTATAAACATTAATTATCAATTCTTCCGTACTTTTTGGAGACTGTTTGTAATTTTCCTAGAAAGGTTTTTAATTTTGTTTTGATTTACCCTCCTACTATCTATAAAAGATATTATATATATATGATATTGAACTGAATGAATTGATAAGACAATCCAAGCCATCTTAAGGTAACAGGTTCGTAAATGGTTTGTCCGGCGATTTTTATAAGAAATTGTACACACGTGGAGCTTTTAAAAAAATAATGAAAAATCGAAAAATTTAAGTTGGTTACCGATCTAATTTCCGAGTTGCTGACATTTGAAAACGGTAAGGACACAACATAAAGTACATAGTCATAACGTGAAATTTAACCCAAAAATAAGGAATTTCAAGCTTTACTTATTCTGCAATTAAAACCGATCCTACGATTTCTCTATAAAATAAAATGTTTTTTAGGTATAAATTTTCTGCCTTTTGATATATAATTTTCATTTGGTTACCGAACTCCCTTTTTCTATATCAGCCGTTGAAAGGGTATTGCTGATTGGAAAAGAGAAACAAATCACGAGGTCGCCGAAAGGATTACGCAACGTCAAGGCTATATCAGCAGAATTGTAAAGACAATGACCGCTTCATTTTAATTTGTGTGGCTATAAAAATGCGCTATAGAACATATTATCCTGTCGGGAAAAGGATTGATACCTATATTTTTTTTTCAGTGATTATACGAGATCCATGTAATACTTTTTTTTAACGTATTTCTGGAATGATTAAGCACAATGTTAAAGGACATCTTTTAAAAAAATATACATTTGTTTACAAACTTATTCAACAGAAACAATAAAAGATCTGTCATGTCTGTTATTAAAAAAGATTCTCCGAATGACGATATACATTCAATGTTCACATGTTCGACCACAATCTTGCTTCTTCACAATGAGGGAGGCGAAATATACCAAGCAACGGCAAATTCAAACTAATAAGCCGAAAACAAACTGACAATGCCATGGGAAAAACGAAAACGGCCAAGAGACAACAAATAGTATATGAATGGGGAAATGTATCCATGAGACACAGATGATGCCCCAGCTTGCACATAATGTTATAAAGTGACATAACAAAAACTGCAAAAGTGACGCTACCCAAATTTGTACTTCATCTTAGTTCTATAGTAATACGCATATTGTATACGTTTCAAAACATTTGGTTGAGGCACAGTAAACATAGAGAACGGAAAAGAAAAAAATGAAGCATTTTTTTCAATTTGTTATTGGGCATAACTCTAGAAAGATAATAGTGACGCCACCCAAAATTTAAACTAGCTATGTGGTTTTATTTGTGGTAATCAGCATTGTGTATAAGTTTCCTAACATTTGGTTGAGGCAAACTTAAGTTAGAGAACGGAAACCAATTTTGGGACGGACAAGTGTAAAACTTAATGCCCCCTCCGCTACGGCGGGTGCATAATGAAATACTACAGTAAACTTTTATCCCCCCGATAGTTGCAGAAGGTCATGCATATAAGATATATAAAATTATGATTCAATGGCACGAGAACGCAACACAAACATGTTAACTAGTATGTTTAATATGACACGAAAGGAGATGTGGGATAAATATTAATTATAGGCAAAAGCCAAACAAAAATAATATTTCATATTATCCCTTCTTTTTTTTTCCTATCGTTGGTTTTGTTCCATTACTATAATGAGGGTAGTAGATAGATGTGAATATTTAAAAACAAATGTATATAAATTCCAACTTATTTATCTTTTGTTTTTTTGTTAATCGGGTTAGCCGCGGTTGAAAATGTTTTCTCGGAGAACCAATCTGCTCTACCCACACTCAGCTATGAGTTATTTATTTTGTTTAACACGGACTTTGACCGACGTTCTGAGAAATGTATCCAGTCTAGATTTTGTGAGCTGTAATGACCAATCTATTAATGTACTAATTATATAAGCTGCATGTGATTTTAAACTCTAATTCTAAATTTTGATAGCAGCATTTGCAAAGGTATAAAAACAGTATCAACTGAAATCGAAATAACTGTAGTTCCGAAATTTTGCCCATTTTAAAATTAATTGTTTGATGCACGCATAAATTTCTAAATCTTCAGTATAATATATGTACTTTGCTAATTACTTTATTTTTGAAGTGGCGGTACTTGAGAGTAATTTTCATGCAGCGGGTCTCTATTTTTCCCTTACCGCATTTTCGTGCTGGAAGCTTGTAATTCACAATGTTTCATTCAATTCAAATTGACTGAAAAGTATAACATTTTTTTTAAAACTCTTAATTTTGAAAGACAATTTGACAGGATCACTTATTTAACTATTTAAGTAACAGTCTAGAACCCAGGTCTAGAACAGCATCTATTTCATACCGCCTAGAACAGGGTATACATTTTCTGAGCGTTTCAAGAACAGGGTATGTTTTTCAATATTTGTTTAAAACAGGGTATGATTTTCAAGGTTTTCTGGTTAGAACAGGGTATGATTTGGCAAGTGCTGTCGGCACAGTTATACCTGAATGGATAGTCGTGGGTGACTTTATCCACAATTTAAATGTCCAACGTAATAAAACAACCGGTTTCAAATCAAGACATAAAAAAATGTCCATGTAAAGTTTGACTTCTAATAAAATATATTGAATATATCGCCAAATCTTAAAATACTATAATAGTTTTCACAGGGCAAACACATCATGAAATAAAACTTTAGGCCGGATTATACCCATTTAATCTTAAAAAAGAAACCTAAACTGTACAACTTTTGATCTTATAATTCTCATAAAAAATATTTCTGATCGATGAAAGTCAGATTTCGGGTATTGATTTGCTGTGATAAAGTGTTCAAATCATATACTCAAAATTCTCGTATTGGAAATTTGATGCTGGGCTTACTTTTGATAAGAATTATTTTACCATTCAAAATATATGTATAGCATTTGTTTAACTTTTTGTTTTAGGTGACATGGTTATGGCCTAATTATCACCTTCGGTAGTCTTTAATCTGTTGATCACTTCATCTCGGGTTGATAAGTGTGATTACAATTACGATTGACAATGGTCAAAGTTTACGAAACGCGCGTCTGGCGTATAAAATTATAATCCTGGTACTTTTGATAACTTTTTACACCACTGGGTCGATGCCACTGCTGGTGGACGTTTCGTCCCCGAGGGTATCACCAGCCCAGTAGTCAACACTTCGGTGTTGACATGAATATCAATTATATGGTCATTTATATAAATTTTCTGTTTACAAAACTTTGAATTTTTCGAAAAACTAAGGATTTTCTTACCCCAGGAGTAGATTACCTTAGCCGTATTTGGCACAACTTTTTGGAATTTTGGGTCCTCAATGCTCTTCAACTTTGTATTTGTTTGGCTTTTTAACTCTTTTTATCTGAGCGTCACTGATGAGTCTTATGTAGACGAAACGCGCGTCTGGCGTATACAATTATAATCCTGGTACTTTTGATAACTTTTTACACCACTGGGTCGATGCCACTGCTGGTGGACGTTTCGTCCCCGAGGGTATCACCAGCCCAGTAGTCAACACTTCGGTGTTGACATGAATATCAATTATATGGTCATTTATATAAATTTTCTGTTTACAAAACTTTGAATTTTTCGAAAAAACTAAGGATTTTCTTACCCCAGGAGTAGATTACCTTAGCCGTATTTGGCACAACTTTTTGGAATTTTGGGTCCTCAATGCTCTTCAACTTTGTATTTGTTTGGCTTTTTAACTCTTTTTATCTGAGCGTCACTGATGAGTCTTATGTAGACGAAACGCGCGTCTGGCGTATAAAATTATAATCCTGGTACTTTTGATATCTTTTTACACCACTGGGTCGATGCCACTGCTGGTGGACGTTTCGTCCCCGAGGGTATCACCAGCCCAGTAGTCAACACTTCGGTGTTGACATGAATATCAATTATATGGTCATTTATATAAATTTTCTGTTTACAAAACTTTGAATTTTTCGAAAAACTAAGGATTTTCTTACCCCAGGAGTAGATTACCTTAGCCGTATTTGGCACAACTTTTTGGAATTTTGGGTCCTCAATGCTCTTCAACTTTGTATTTGTTTGGCTTTTTAACTCTTTTTATCTGAGCGTCACTGATGAGTCTTATGTAGACGAAACGCGCGTCTGGCGTATAAAATTATAATCCTGGTACTTTTGATAACTTTTTACACCACTGGGTCGATGCCACTGCTGGTGGACGTTTCGTCCCCGAGGGTATCACCAGCCCAGTAGTCAACACTTCGGTGTTGACATGAATATCAATTATATGGTCATTTATATAAATTTTCTGTTTACAAAACTTTGAATTTTTTGAAAAACTAAGGATTTTCTTACCCCAGGAGCCGGTTGTTATTCTCTCGGTTAAATTTTAACCAAGGGTTAAATATCATAACCCTTGGTTAAACTTTAACCCTTGGTTATTTTCTGTTGTTCATCCTGTGGTTAAATTTAACCCTCTGTTAAATCCTTGGTTAAAGCAGATATATTTAACCCACCTTAAGGGGTTGGGTTAAATATTTAACCAAGGGTTAAAATTTTCAAAAAAGCAGCACAACAACTAATTTTCAATATTCTAAATCCTATTGTTAAAAAACCGCGAGAATTTCGGGGAGAAATCAATCCCATCAACTTAACAGACTCTTTCCTATTCTCAATGTATACATGTAAGTATTCTTTTCGCAACTTTTTCTCTCAGTTTAATCATTTATCTTTAACTCTTTGGGAGTTCAGGATTGAGTTTTTTTGAGGATTATTTCTATAGCTCAGAATGTATGTGTCCGCTGGATAAATTTAGTCGGTACTTTTAGGCTGGTGAAGTTTTAGTCATTCAATTTGGATAAATTTATACGCCATTGATATTGATTTACAATGGTTTTTTTTAATTGAGATTTTCAAGTTTAAGATAATTCCTTGTTTACAACTTGTCCACCTAAAAATATTTCATAAATGGTATTGTGAACCCCATGACAATTTGATCTCGGTGTAAATTTTCACCCCCTCCCCCCACCTTCGTAAACAAATCTTCACTTTACTTCAATCGTATGTCGACTCGGACACAGTAAACACCCACTTGTGCCAAGTTGTGGTGTTTTATTTGCTAATTATGAAATCAACAACTATAAATACATATAAGATATGCATGTCAATTTATAGATCCGTGTTATTTTTATTGACATTGAAAGCAGTGTCCGGCTTCCAAGTACGTACGCTATTCTTTAATTCGCAATGATCGCGATTATCAGTCCAGAAATTATTAAGAAAACAATACCAATATATAGTGGTACTTGTTCATTAAAATTGCACGCATTTAATATTGAGGTTCCAGTGATAGATTTAGAGTTGTACATATTATTATGAATTCATAGTTTCAATGTAATTACCCGTTGCCATGCGTTCTATCAGGTTCGCGTTACTGTGAGGTATAAAATAAGTGCTTCAACTCTGTACCCAATACCTGTTTTGTTCTAAGGTTAAGATTTGAAACATTTTAAAAAACTATGATATTTTACTTTGCCGTTGTTGATTTTGACCTACGTATAACACTTATTCTAAATTTAACACGTTTTTTGATACCAAATACCGGGTATGTAGATGGTAGTAGCAGATCCAACTAATATTAATTTCGCTATTGCTCTTGTATATTACCCCTTTTAAAACCGATGTCCTGATACCTTTTTATTGTCGAGCCTTCGACTTTAGTCGAAAAAGCGAGACTAAGCGATCCTACATTCCGTCGGCGTCGTCGTCGGCGGCGTCCACAAATATTCACTCTGTGGTTAAAGTTTTTGAAAATTTAATAACTTTCTTAAACTATACTGGATTTCTACCAAACTTGGACAGAAGCTTGTTTATGATCATCAGATAGTATCCAGAAGTAAATTTTGTAAAAATAAAATTTCATTTTTTCTGTATTTTATTTATAAATGGACTTAGTTTTTCTGCAGGGAAACATTAAATTCACTCTGTGGTTAAAGTTTTTAAAATTTGAATATTTTTCTTAAACTATACTGGATTTCTACCAAACTTGGACAGAAGCTTGTTTATGATAAAAAAATAGTATCCAGAAGTAAATTTTGCAAAAATAAAATTCCATTTTTTTCTGTTTTTTAATTATAAATGGACTTAGTTTTTCTACATTCACTCTTTGGTTAAAGTTTTTAAAACTTTGATAACTTTCTTTAAACTATCCTGGGTTTGTACCAAACTTTAACAGAAGCTTGTTTATGATCATAAGATTGTATTCAGAAGTAAATTTTGTAAAAAAATTAATTCATTTTTTCCGTATTATACTTTCAAATGGACTTAGGTTTTCTGCCAGGAAACAACACATTCACTCTTTATTTTTTTTTTATAAAAATTTAATGACTTTCTTATACTATTTTAAATTTGTACCTAACTTGGACAGAAGCTTGTTTATGATCAAATGCTAGTATCTAGAAAGGAAATTTTGTTAATACTAGAACACACCCGTGATATTACGGGTCCGTGACTGAATTAAAGTATATAACTATGCGCAAGCCTTATTTTAGTATAAGTATAGTCATGCCGATTATAAGATACACAGTTTTTCTCTGCTTTCAAATCTTTCTGTTTGAACCCGTCGAACTGGAACTTATCAATTATTGGTTATATTAATTATTTGGAAAACAAAAGGTCCTGGAAAGGAGTATTTTTTAATCAACAGCATTGTCCTATATTGGTTATAAAAAATGTTGAATTCTTTTATTCGCTGTTTTACGTCATGCTCTCTAACAAATTGAAGTGTATATAGCATACTAATCCTGAATACACCGTTTGGTGGTGCGCCTGTCAGATGCGGAACGTACAGATAAGGTAATAGGTAACAGGTGAATATACTAATGGTATAGGTATCGGACTCGACCCGGAACTTCTTAATTATTGGCAATATGTATTACGTGGAAAACATAAGGGCCTGGAGTGATGTAATTTTTAATCAACACCTTTGTATTATATTAGTTATATATAAAGTTGAATTCTGTGATTCGTCGTTTTTACGTGATGACGGCTGACAAATTGGACTTTGTAATTTTAGTATTATAGATTTGGTTCCTGTGTATCTGTATTTTACTTATAAATGGACTTAGTTTTTCTTCCAGTTAACATTACATACAGTCTGCAGTTAAAGTTTTTAAAACATTTATTCGATTCACAAACTATCCTGAAATTTTTACCAAACTTGGACAGAAGGTTCTTACTATCAAAAGATAGTACATGTATCAAGAGGAATATTTTTATTGATTGTTTACTTAATTTTTGTTGAGCCTAGGAGTTACAGCTAAAGTAGGCGAGACACTGGGTTCCGCAGAACCCTTAAGAATTTTTTTAAACTTATAGCTATAATTCCCTTTTAGTTGGATGAAAGGGAGCCAATGAATATTTCCCATAATATACTAGTATAAGTGAATTATATAAAAAGAAGATGAGGTATACAACTTTCCACAAGAGACCAAATGACACAGACATTAACAGCTATATATATATCACCATACGTTCTTCAACAATGAACAAAGTCCATACCACATAGCGGCTATAAAAGGCCCCGAAATATTAAATGTAAAATGAGAAGTTGAAGCCGACGCCCGGAACAGCATAACTATGTCTCACTTTTTGACCCTGCCAAGGCGAGACAATAACAAATCATGCATCTAGAAGACTTTTTTTTTTTTTTTAAAACAGACATCCTGCTTGTCATACTACTTTATACGGAAAATACAATTGCATAAGAATGATTCTTGTTGAATACACATGTAATTGGAGTATTTTCATGCATATTCAGGACAAAAACAAAATATGCTAAGTCTTTAAGAATTGTAAGCACAAATATAAACTGGCTCTTTTGAAAGAGGCTTTGTTGAATTAGGTAGGAATCTTGCCTTGCAACAGGCTCACGATCCTTCAGACCACAAGGAGATATTTCAGTGATTCTTTAACGTGCAGCTGATATAGTGACATTTGTCTGCATGACGCATTAGATTTAACGTACACCTTCCCACCACGTTGATACATATCTATTTACAGCACAGAATATAAAGTCGTAGAAAGATTAAAATGAAACTTGCAAAAGGTAAAGAGAAGTTCCTGTTACTTTTGACCGAAAATATTTTTCAGATATAAAATTGTTCAAATTTTGGCAAGCACGCAATAAGAAACAGGATTTCTTACATACATTGTTACAATGATTGTTTAAGCGTTTTGTTTTTGGTCTATAATGGCTAACATCCACTTTATTTAAACTTAGGTGAACAGTTGTCTCTTTGACAATCATTCCCTTGTCTCTTTTTTTAATATGAATAAGGGGCATTGATTTTTGGGATTATGACCCTTACCATGAGGAATAATATATAGACCAAAACGGGACATGTACAGTTACCTATACTTTGTATAAATTTCTCATTTCTTGACTATTTTCAACAGAGTCGTGGGTTCTTTTTATTTTTAATATGCTAAACTGTATATTCAAATGCGTTTTTAAAGCGCCGGTCTACCTTGAGGACCGATGGATCCCAAATTAATTACCACATTTGGATTCATAAAAAATTGAATTACCGGGGCCAAATCTAACCGTGTATTTAAAAAAAAACAATCCCCCAAATACTTGTGGTTTCCGCTATTTACGACAGATGAACCAAGATTCAGACAATTTCAGTCATTAAAGAGATCAGTTATTAAACTGTCAAAATTTATCTCAGAGAACTAGAACATTGTATTCCTGAGAAGAATATTATAATTTATTTCATATATCTATTTTGTCTTAAATCCTCATTTATAAAAACAGTTAATAACCAAACGAATATGTTTCCCTGTGGTCATAGTACTCATGCATATTATCCAGACACTAACCACATACATATGAAACCTTTAATTATGTGTGCCAGCATCACGTCCAACTATGAATTAACGTTTTCTTTCCGGTAGTCCCCTGTTTTACATTATATTTAGTCTAGATATTTATGTCGTCTTGAAGGAAGGCATCACAAAAAAATAACCTTTCAAGACATAACTATTTTGGAATACATTTATGACTACTTTCAAGAATGTCGTTTTTTTAAATTTTTTAAAACGATTTTATTATTCTTGAACAATATTCAAAACAGACCAAGTTTTTTTCTTAAAGCAGCAAGCATTTTCTGAAGGGGGGGGCGGGCTTTGGATTTTTTTCGGACAACCTTTTTTCGGCGACAAACAATCTATTTTTTGGCGACAAGTCGAAGGATAAAACAAACTTTTTTTTTAGCCATAGACCCCACCCCGAAAATCAAATTGTTGCTGCCTAATACCCCCTACTTATTTTCCCAGCAAAAAAAAATATGAAAATAAAAAAATTACAATCCCCCTCCCCTGAAAATGAACATAAAGCAAATAAAGATATGTACATCTATTGAATATTATATGTTATTCAGGTCTCAGACAGGGTATATACTGTGACATTCCCGGCATAGAGTTTATATCCCCTGAGCCCTGTCTGAGACCTGAATTACACATATATTACGGATTACCCCTGACTTAATGTTATTTTCTAGTGCAGGTATTTGTTGAACATTCACATCCACAATGCAGAATGTACATGTTACTGTTTCTTTAATATTTTGAGTAATCCATTTAAATGCACCTTTTTTTTTAATCTTGACAAATTTATATCCGTTAAAAAATAACCTCAATAAAGTTTTTAAATCATATTTGGTGTTTGTATGTGTGTCTGGCGTTTTTTTTTATATTTACAACACACATATTGAAAACTCAACCTGATATGTTCGTATGTATAGGATATTCTAATTTGCTGTGAATGTAATTTTATCGAGTGTGTAATAATTTATTATAACACTTTTAACATTAAATTTAAGTATTAAAAGTGTAAATTGCGTTAATTTGTATTAAAAACGTATTATTGACGGAAGCACGTCATAATTTTCCCTCTGTGAGCCTCTGACATTCTTTAGTGTTCTGCATAGCTTTTGACTACTTCACATAGTAACCGGTTTATGATGACGTTTTTGAGGTTCCAATTGGGGATAAAAACGTCGTATATACCCCGGCAGTTTCCTGAATATATACTGACATCTCTGTGTTGTTATCCAATCACAAACTTCGACACATTTGTAATCCGTAATACATACATCTATTCAACCTACCAAAAAAATGAATGATGATCAACATACGATTTAATGCTGAGCTGAACTTAATCTGTGATGATGATTTTCTTCCGGGTTTATTTTTTCTATTTTTAGACATAAACGCGGTCGTGTTAGAGAGCACCCTTTTCTTCTTTATAAGTTTACGTTCACAGGTTACGATCAAAGGTAGAAGATGATATCGTCTTTTAAAGTATAATATATAGCAACACTACAGTCTACCCGAACATTATAGTGTATTCAGTATACTATATTATTTACATTAAATAAAATATCCTTTTGTACCTATGGTTAGGAACACTTTTGTGAAACACTTTCAGCTGAAATCTTAAATTGCATGTGACGTGTATGTAATATATTATGTTTATTCTTTATTTGTGCTGTGTGGTTATTTACTTGGGATGAATAAAAAGAAGCTGTTTAAAACAAATACATCAATTTTCCTTTCGAGCCATTGAAAACTAGCTAATGGATAGTGGCACTGGTCTGGTGAGCAATAATTTGCCCAATTTCGGCCTTTTTTGTTTGCTGTTTTTGTGTTGGTTTGTTTGAAATTTAAAATAAGATAATATTTTCTCCACTAAAATGTTGAACTTTCAAATCTGCATCTTTGCTGAAATAAGTTTTTTTTAAGCCTTTTTTGTCTGAGGTGACTGATTCTGCCATATTGATTTCTTGCTGCCAGGAAATAATACATAGGAATAATGCATTGCGGGAACATAAATCCTCAGTTAAAATTTAACCCTTAGTTAATTTTTTTTTAACCGACTGTTACATAACCAAGGGTTAAAATCATGTTGAACAACAGAATTTTAACCCTTGGTTATGCAACCATCGGTTAAATAATTTAACCCTGGGTTATATTTAACAGAGGGTAAAAATGTAACCAAGTGATGAACAACCGGCTCCTGGAGTAGATTACCTTAGCCGTATTTGGCACAACTTTTTGGAATTTTGGGTCCTCAATGCTCTTCAACTTTGTATTTGTTTGGCTTTTTAACTCTTTTTATCTGAGCGTCACTGATGAGTCTTATGTAGACGAAACGCGCATCTGGCGTATAAAATTATAATCCTGGTACTTTTGATAACTTTTTACACCACTGGGTCGATGCCACTGCTGGTGGACGTTTCGTCCCCGAGGGTATCACCAGCCCAGTAGTCAACACTTCGGTGTTGACATGAATATCAATTATATAGATATAGGAAGATGTGGTGTGAGTGCCAATGAGACAACTCTCCATCCAAATAACAATTTAAAAATTAAACCATTATAGGTTAAAGTACGGCCTTCAACACGGAGCCTTGGCTCACACCGAACAACAAGCTATAAAGGGCCCCAAAATTACTAGTGTAAAACCATTCAAACGGGAAAACCAACGGTCTAATCTATATAAACAAAACGAGAAACGAGAAACACGTATATATTACATAAACAAACGACAACTACTGTACATCAGATTCCTGACTTAGGACAGGTGCAAACATTATGCAAAACATATATGGTCATTTATATAAATTTTCTGTTTACAAAACTTTGAATTTTTCGAAAAACTAAGGATTTTCTTACCCCAGGAGTAGATTACCTTAGCCGTATTTGGCACAACTTTTTGGAATTTTGGGTCCTCAATGCTCTTCAACTTTGTATTTGTTTGGCTTTTTAACTCTTTTTATCTGAGCGTCACTGATGAGTCTTATGTAGACGAAACGCGCGTCTGGCGTATAAAATTATAATCCTGGTACTTTTGATAACATTTTACTTAGCAATTTCCTTCAATACAGACATTTTGTAACCTTCGTTTCTAATGGCGTCAGTTTTTTTTATTTTTTTGGGGGGGAACTAAAATCCACGAAATTATAGACCCACAAGCTTGCAAATAATGCTCAACCCACGAAAATTGATACCCACAAATTAAAATACTTTAGCAGTATCGCAAATGTAAATCTGTAAAACTGTATATAAACTGTGGATATATATCGTATCACACAAGATGCAGTGGTAGAATCTTTATGTTAAGCTTATACAGATTTAGAAATATGCAGTTAAAGTACATTTTTACAGAGTTGTTGTTTATACATGTTATACACAGCTTTAAAAATATACAGTTTATATAGTTTTACAGATTTACAGTTTATATATAGCTTAACAGATGTCGTTTAATATATAGCTTTACAGTTGTACTGTTTATATACAGCTTTACAGCTGTCCAGGTTATAGAAAGCTTTACAGATGTCAATTTGGAATGCATCTTTAGGACTGTACATCACGATTAGTTGTACTAAAGTAGCTGTGTAGAAATGTCTGTGTATGTTGGAACGTATTTGATTTTAAGGAAAGAAATCTTTGTTTTACTAACAAATTATTCTAACAGGGTTTTCGATATCACAAACTAGTCAAAACATTTACTAAATTTCATCATCGATACAAGAGCAGCATTCATTAATAGAAATCAACATGCATATATCTTATATGTTCAGTTATTTCACATTCAAATATTCTTTACAAAGCACAAAAATGTCGGCATTCAAATCAAAGTCTAACCAAACCTTGAAACAGACTAATTCGGAAGGGACATAGTTTCCAAATGTTGTCAAGTCACTAAAGATTACATATGTTGGTATTAATATTGATTAACTCATAGGGTTTTTGCATCGGGAATAAACACATTTTTAAAAAAAACAGTTGTTGTCATGATACCGGTAATGTTCTTCTCATATATTTTATAATGGTATTGTACTAAATCCTTAACGAGAGTGATTGTACTTGATTTTCATATGATGCAGGCATTATCTTTCAATCAGTTTAATTGCGATCTGGAGCTGGCATGTCAGTAACTGCTAGAAGTCCTTTGTTCATTTAAGTATCATTGATATTTTGCTTATTCTCGTTTGTTACCTGTTCTGAGTTCGGACTCGGACTTCTTTTGAACGGAGGTTACTTGTGCGTATAACTATGTGTTACTTCATTCTACATTGATTAGATGTATAAAGGGTGGGTTGAGATCTCCCAAAACATGTTTAATCCACCTCATTTCTCCGCATTTCACAAATCAGTAGCCTCTAGTCTTTGTTAGTTTTGCATGTTTTTTTTTTTATTTTAGCTCATTCATATGTTTAAGAGTTAATTAAGACGTCCATATTACAAGTACAAATCTTTATCTAAGGGCCAGTTGAGGATCACCTCCAGGTGTGGTATTTCCTCGCTGCGTTGAAGACCATTGGTGACCTTCAGCTGTTATCTGCTCTTTGATGGGGTTGTTGTCTCTTTGACTAATCACCACTTCCACTCTCAACTTTAAATTTACTAGATACACTTCAATTGACCTTCCGATCTGATGAAAATCAACTTATATTCATGAGTATGACATGTACATTTAGTATGCAAAAATAATTGCATCAGTTTTATTTTGCAGGAACCTGCGAAACAATAAGATAACCAATTTGGATGAAAACGTGTTCCGGGGTTTAACAGCTCTCCAAAGCTTGTAAGTTACTTAATTCTGAAAAAAAATTAACTGGAGTAGGGAATACTTCATTCTTATCGAACTAAGACAAACGTATACTTGGGAGAAATAGAATGAATGACAATATCATTCTTTAACTATGAATTAATGTACCTTGGACTTCTTCCTTATATCTTATTAGGAATTACCATTTTCATTAAAACAAAGCAATGTACCTTGGACTATTTCAATGCGTCTTTTAAAACATGGTGTCTGCTTGCACACATCATTATTTAATTAACACTTAATAGCTTAAAACCTTATCATTAATTGATGAAGACATAACAAATCTGCCACACTGGTAACGACCAAGTTATTACGAAATATGGTGACGGACATACTCTTTACCACCATATCATTTTTGGACTTTTTTTGTTTTTGATAAGATATTTTAACGTTCAATAAATTAAGTCAATGAACATGTTAATTTGTTTATGATGAGATACTTATATGGAGCAGTGATGACAAAATATGTAAAGAATTTAAGATTCCGTCCTTAAAAGAGGTAATGAATAACCGATCTTGCCCAAACATTTGTTTATCTTTTGTTTTTATATTTCAAATCTATATGATATGCACATATTTGTGGTGTTGACTACTTTCATTTGTCTTTTGTACGTTTTGGTACAAAACTTATATTCTAAACATATTTCATGTATTAATTGTATACACATTATTATCAATTCTTCCAAACATTTTGGAAACCGTCTGCAATTCTTCTAGAAAAATTTTAATTTCGTTTTAATTTATTTTGCTACTATTTCTAAAAGATATTTATATATATGCTATTAAACTGTTGGATTGATCATACAATCTAAGCCATTTTAAGTATAATGTTCTTGAAGTTTGTATCTTATCTGAGTCGATCAACCGGATTCTCTTTTAAAATGAAATATTCATCAGTAAATATCGTCGTATAACAAGAATTTTTTGTATATGATCAAGTTAATTATTTCAAAATATAATGAATACTAACTGTTATCGAATGTCGAGTTAGAATGTTCGTTCAGTTTTAGTTGTCTTTCCTTTTTCATATTTGTTTATTTAAAGTTATCCAAATAAAATCACATGTTGACGTTGATCGCACTCTTTATCAAATAGAGAAAAATCCTTCCATTGCAGTAAACAATCAAATGTCAAAATAAGACAAGCAAACAAAAACCGTATAATGTATTTCTTGCTTCCGAAGCGCCGTTTTGATTAACTTTCCAAAGGAACACTCGAAGTTCGATATTTGAAAATCAAGATTATATAAATCAGATTTCGATTGAGTCCGATAGTACTATTAATCTACAGTGAAGTTGTTCAATTATAACTTCAAAAAGTACCCATTTAGCAAAGTGTCATTAAATTTCTACTGAATGAGAAAGAAAAAACATTTGCATCAGATTTTCTCCGAATGTCATTTGGTTCAAGAGAATTAGCAAAAATATCGAACTCCAAAGTTAAAAAAAAAAGGGCAGCTTTGAAAAAAATCAAACGTTAGTCTTTATCCCAAATGAAACAATCGGAAAACAACAATTATATTCCTGACTTGGTGGGTTCACGTGTTGAAAAAAGCATACATAAAGGAAAATTGTACAAAGTAATAAACATGCGTAATGAATAATGAAGTTTTGAAGGTTATATAAATGATTTAATTGATATTTTGGAACTCTTAATCCTATTCTTCACCAAACTCACATTTCTTTAATACTTGATTCTACCATATAAAAGGTTTTGACGGGTCTAACCCAATTAAAATGCTTTGCCAGCAAATGTAGTTGATTTAATGCTGACTTCATGCAGGAAATGTTTAGGAGGAAAATAAGAAGTTAGCATTATCCATTAACTCTTAAATCTTTAAATACTATAAATGTTTTCACAGGGCAAACACACCATGAAATAAAACTGTAGGCCGGATTTTATCCATTTAATTTTAAAAACCCTAAACTGTACAACTTTCGATCTTATATTTCTCCTAAAAAATATTTCTGATCGATGAAAGTCAGATGTCTGGTATTGATTTGCTGTGATAAGTGTTCAAATCATATACTCAAAATTCTCGTATTGGAAATTTTATGCTGGGCTTGCTTTTGATAAGAATTATTTTACCATTCAAGATACATGTAGAGCATTTGTTTAACTTTTTGTTTTAGGTGACATGGTTATGGCCTAATCATCACCTTTGGTAGTCTTTAATCTGTTGATCACTTCATCTCGGGTTGATAAGTGTGATTACATATACGATTGACAATGGTCAAAGTTTGCTTAGCAATTTCCTTCAATACAGACATTTTGTAACCTTCGTTTCTAATGGCGTCAGTTTTTCATTTTATTGGGGGGGGGGGGACTAAAATCCACGAAATTATAGACCCACAACCATGCAAATAATGCTCAACCCAAGAAAATTGATACCCACAAATTAAAATACTTTAGCAGTATCGCAAATGTAAATCTGTAAAACTGTATATAAACTGTGGATATATATCGTTTCACACAAGATGCAGTGGTAGAATCTATATGTTAAGCTTCTACTGATTTAGAAATATGCAGTTAATGTATATTTTTACAAAGTTGTTGTTTATACACAGCTTTAAAAATGTACAGTTTATAAAGTTTTACAGATTTACAGTTTATATATAGCTAAACAGATGTACATTTTATATATAGCTTTACAGTTGTACAGTTTATATATAGCTTTACAGCTGTCCAGTTTATATAAAGCTTTACATATGTCAATTTGGTATGCATCTTTAGGATTGTACATCACGATTACTTGTACTAAAGTAGCTATGTAGGAATGTTTGTGTATGTTATAACGTATTTGATTTTCAGGAAAGAAATCTTTGTATTACTAACAAATTATTTTAACAGGGTTTTCGATTTCACAAACTAGTCAAAACATTTACTAAATTTCATCATCGATACAAGAGCAGCATTCATCAATATAAATCACCATGCATATATCTTATACGTTCAGGTATTTCACATTCAAACATTCTTTACAAAGCACAAACATGTCGGCATTCAAATCAAAGTCTAACCAAACCTTGAAACAGACTTATTCAGAAGGGACATAGTTTCCAACTGTTGTCAAGTCACTAAAGATTACATATGTTGGTATTAATATTGATTAACTCATAGGGTCTTTGCATCGGGAATAAACACATTTTTTTTAAAAACCAGTTGTTGTCATGATACCGGTAATGTTCTTCTCATATATTTTATAATGGTATGGTACTAAATCCTTAACGAGAGTGATTGCACTTGATTTTCATATGATGCAGACATTATCTTTCAATCAGTTTAATTGAGATCTGGAGCTCGCATGTCAGTAACTGCTAGAAGTCCTTTGTTCATTTAAGTATCATTGATATTTTGCTTATTTTCGTTTGTTACCTGTTCTGAATTCGGACTCGGACTTCTTTTGAACGGAAGTTACTTGTGCGTATTAGTATGTGTTACTTCATTCTACATTGACTAGATGTATAAAGGGTGGGTTGAGATCTCCCAAAACATGTTTAATCCACCTCATTTCCCCGCATTTCACAAATCAGTAGCCTCTAGCCTTTGTTAGTCTTGTATGGTTTTTTTTAATTTTAGCTCATTCATATGTTTAAGAGTTAAGTAAGACGTCCATATCACTAGTACACATCTTTATCTAAGGGCCAGTTGAGGATCACCTCCAGCTGTGGTATTTCCTCGCTGCATTGAAGACCATTGGTGACCTTCGGCTGTTATCTGCTCTTTGATGGGGTTGTTGTCTCTTTGACATATTCACCACTTCCACTCTCAAGTTTAAATTTACTAGATACACTTCAATTGACCTTCCGATCTGATGAAAATCAACTTATATTCATTAGCATGACATGTACATTTAGTATGCAAAAATAATTGCATCAGTTTTATTTTGCAGGCACCTGGAAAACAATCAGATAACCAATTTGGATGAAAACGTGTTCCGGGGTTTAAAAGCTCTCAAAATCTTGTAAGTTACCTAATTATGAAAAAAAAAAATAACTGGAGTAGGGAATACTTTATTCTTATCGAACTAAGACAAACGTATACTTGGGAGAAATAAAATGAATGACAATATCATTCTTTAACTATGAATAAATGTACCTTGGACTACTTCCATATATCTTATTAGGAATTACCATTTTCATTAAAACAAAGCAATGTACCTTGGACTATTTCAATGCGTCTTTTAAAACATGGTGTCTGCTTGCACACATCATTATTTAATTAACACTTAATAGCTTAAAACCTTATCATTAATTGATGAAGACATAACAAATCTGCCACACTGGTAACGACCAAGTTATAACGAAATATGGTGACGGACATACTCTTTACCACCATATTATTTTTGGACATCTTTTTTTTTTATAAGATATTTTAACGTTCAATAAATTTAGTCAATAAACATGTTAATTTGTTTATGATGAGATACTTATATGGAGCAGTGATGACAAAATATGTAAAGAATTTAAGATTCCGTCCTGCTGAAAAGAGGAAATGAATAACCGATCTTGTCCAAACATTTGTTTATCTTTGTTTGATATCTCAAATCTATATGATATGCACATATTTGTGGTGTTGACTACTTTCATTTGTCTTTTGTACGTTTTGGTACAAAACTTATATTCTAAACATATTTCATGTATTAAGTGTATACACATTATTATCAATTCTTCCAAACATTTTGGAAACCGTCTGCAATTCTTCTAGAAAATTTTTAATTTCGTTTTAATTTATTTTGCTACTATTTTTAAAAGATATTTATATATATGCTATTAAACTGTTGGATTGATCATACAATCTAAGCCATTTTAAGTATAATGTTCTTGAAGTTTGTATCTTATCTGAGTCGATCAACCGGATTCTCTTTTAAAATGAAATATTCATCAGTAAATATCGTCGTATAACAAGAATTTTTTTTATATGATCAAGTTAATTATTTCAAAATGAAATGAATACTAACTGTTATCGAATGTCGAGTTAGAATGTTCGTTCAGTTTTAGTTGTCTTTCCTTTTTCATATTTGTTTATTTAAAGTTATCCAAATAAAATCACCTGTTGACATTGATCGCACTCTATATCAAATAGAGAAAAAAATCCTTCCATTGCAGTAAACAATCAAATGTCAAAATAAGTCAAGCAAACAAAAACCGTATAATGTATTTCTTGCTTCCGAAGCGCCGTTTTGATTAACTTTCCAAAGGAACACTCGAAGTTCGAAATTTGAAAATCAAGATTATATAAATCAGATTTCGATTGAGTCCGATAGTACTATTAATCTACGGTAAAATTGTTCAATTATAACTTCAAAAGGTACCCATTTAGCAAAGTGTCATTAAATTTCTACTAAATGAGAAAGGAAAAAACATTTGCATCAGATTTTCTCCAAATGTCATTTGGTTCAAAAGAATTAGCAAAAATATCGAACTCCACAGAAAAAAAAGGGCAGCTTTGAAAAAAATCAAACGTTAGTCTTTATCCCAAATGAAACAATCGGAAAACAACAATTATATTCCTGCATAAAGGAAAATTGTACAAAGTAATAAACATGCGCAAAGAATTATGAAGTTTTGAAGGTTCTATAAATGACTAAATTGATATTTTGGAACTCTTAATCCTATTCTTCACCAAACTCACATTTCTTCAATACTTGATTCTACGATATAAAAGGTTTTGACGGGTCTAACACAATTGCAAATGATTTAACCCAATCAAAATGCTTTGCCAGCAAATGTAGTTGATTTAATGCTGACTTCATACAGGAATTTTTTAGCAGGAAAATAAGAAGTAAGCATTATCCATTAACTCTACTTTCTGCTATATAGATGATGTTCTTTCACTAAATAAATCAAATTTGGTGACTATGTTGAACGTTGAACGCATCTATTCCATCGAACTAGAGATAAAGGATACATCAGATACAGTTTAGTCGGCCTCATATCTTGACCTACATCTAGAAATTGGGTCGGTTGAAAATAAACTTTTCGACAAAAGAGAAGATTACAGCTTTCCAATTGTGAATTTTCCATTTCTAAGAAGCAACATTCCCGCATCACCTGCATACAGTATTTATCTCCAAATTGATACAATATTCCCGTGCTTGCATTTATTATCATGATTTTCTTGATAGAGGGTTGTTGCTCACAAGGAAGCTATTAAACCAAGAGTTCCAAATGGTGAAGTTGAAATCAACCCTTCGTAAATTTCACGGACGCCATCACGAGTTGGTTGATCGTTATGGAATAACCGTTACACAAATTATATCGGATATGTTCCTTAAGTCGTAACTACAATCCCCTTCCTTTTCATAAATTTGACCTACCAAATTAGACTATTACCAGATTTGTTATCACAAAAGCAACACGACGGGTGCCACATGTGGGGCAGGATCTGCTTACCCTTCCGGAGCACCTGAGATCACCCCTAGTTTTTGGTGGGGATCATGTTGCTTATTCTTTAGTTTTTTATGTTATGTCATGTGCACTATTGTTTGTATATTTGTAATTTTTAGCCATGGTGTTGTCAGTTTATTTTCGATTTATGAGGTTGACTGTCCCTTTGGTATCTTTATTCTCTCTTTTCACCTTCTAATTTTAGAAAATTTTCATGTTAAATTTGATTTGATGACGGTGATATATGATGAGTCATTTGTATCTTTTCTTTGTCATAAACAAACGTTTCAATTTCAAAATTTCACACTCAATAACCCTTAAAGGTAAATGATGAGGATAGAAACCTGTTTCAAGGTTGGACGGCTCTTGCATTCTTGTAAGTGATTTAATTTGGGATAACAGACTAGTTTAACCAGGTCAGGGTTAACATTTTCTTACTGGAAAGAAATAACATGAATGCCAATAACAATCTTTAACTTGAAATCATTTGTTTTCCAAAAAAAACACAAACAATGCATCTTTGAATATTTCCATGCGTATTTTAGAATCATTTGTTTAATTACACACTTCATTAATTGCAAAAGACATTACGAAACGAGAATTTTGATTTTTGTCAAACACATTTTAGTAGTTAGGCGATTGTTTCATCAGTTAAAACAGTATATACATATCACACTTTTCTGGACGTCCTTTTTCCAATGTTAATCTAATTTCATTAAATTTTCCTTCCGGTTTATATGATCCGTTCATCCTACTTTTACTCTTTAAATTCAAGAATCTATTATAAATAATGGAGGAAAATTATATGGCCTTCCAAATACCGTTTCGATTCCCTAAATCACCGAGATACATTAATTGTCAAAATCGAGATCTGGTGTACAAATTTTTGCACCTCCTGTTTGTGGTATAATTAACATCTTTGCCGCAAGTTTATTATTTTCTATTTTGTATCAAATTAATATTAAGATTCAATTTGTTACATCTTGTGGTCAAATTATATTTGTCAATCGCCAATGGCAGTCAGCAGGGTTTAAGAACATCAGTTGTTTGGCCTGTTAGTCAAATGCGTTTTGTTAAAATATACTTTTTCACTTTTTTGTTCTTTTGTTTGTGCTGTATTTAGCCCTTTCTACAGCGAAGTTTGTTGTACTTGCACACGTAAAAAAAATGCAGTTTTTATCAATTGCAATCATAGGTTTGAACGTAGTTGTCAATTTAGACTTGTTTATGTTGATAGACCTTTTGCATTTCAATGCTTTAGATGTATATATCTATATATACATATATGGTCCGGCCATTTTTTTCACTATCCATTTGACTCCTCGTATCCCCAACTTGAGGTCTACTGAGCATGCTACTGTGCAAAGTAGCTTTCTTTTCTTTCAGAAAATCATTGTAGGTATTATGAATATGTTGAAATGAATTTGATTCAGTAAATGGAGCTCCTTCTAAGATTATATAAGTAAAGTAAAAATGAAAAAAAATATAACACTGGCAATATTGTATGGTTTACAGACCTATTTATTCGTATCATTTTTTCAATACTTACTGTTTAAACACATGTTTGAGCTGATCGCAAACACCACAACATTTTAGAAGTCCGTTTCTTTTTTTGACACACTTGATGCCTTTATTAGGAAAGTGTAATATATATATGTAGGACTCTAAAGTGCGATGGGGACGCTAAAGTACGATTGTAAAGCCAAAGTGCGATGATCTACGCTAAGTGCAATGCATACACAAGCTAAAGTGCGATGGTCCGAGAAAATATAGACGTTATTAACGTACTATGGATTAAAAAGTGAACAGTTTTTTATACAAACAAAAAAAGAACATGCAGAAAAATACATGTAGAATATTTGTTTAACAACTTTTTTTCGGGTGCTGGAAGAAGGTCTTGTCTCCTGCAGTCGACAATCTTACTGTACAGAAACAAAAGTATACACATGAGTATCCTGAATCCTGTTTCTATTAGAAGCTAACGAATACAATGAAATAGTTTTTCATGTTGCAATTTACTTTGCGGTCCCTGTTAAAATATTGTCGTTTTAAAGAAAGTTAAAGTCGATAAAATAAAGGTACATGTTTTCATGCGTAATCATAAATTGTCTGCTAAAAACAGTTTGTACATTGTAGGAAAATACAACTTGTATTTGTACTCGCTGCAAAAAAAAGTGAAAGCTCGGAGAACATTACATTTCTCTCTCATTTAAATAAATGATATACATGGTTCACAATGAAGGATTTGTATTTGTAATTTACAATGACGACCGTAAGGGGAGATTTGCACATTAGTGATAGACTGTATGAACGGCAAGCTACATCAATTATCAAAATATTGGATACGCTCGAATTTTAAAAAAAATCATATACAGGGTATATAGATTTTTGTCACACCTAAAATACCATTTTAGCAATTGTTACGTGGTCGTTCCTCTTAATTTAGAAACAATCACTTAAGCCTACCGCTCATTATAAGCCTATCACATATGTTATAAAACCTTATCATACTAGCTTTTGCAAAAAAATACTTTTTATTATATCCATGTACTTTAAAGTTTTAGCCCTTTAACATAACCCTTTTAGTCCATCGCATTTTAGCGTGACCATTGCACGTTAGAGTCCTACATTTGTACAGATTAATTTGTCCAATTAGGCCTTACCAATGGAAATTTTTTATATTATTCTATGAAGTTCACTCGTTCTTTTTTATATATACCTATATGGAGTTCTTTCAGAACGATATATTATTCTTATGAAAAATCAATCCGTACGATACCGAGTTTAAATGAATTGTGCTTCAACGCATAAATAATGAATAATTATTCTTTCTGATTAAAATGCAAACTTTCGATTGTTAAAACATTCAATTTATTTGATAATAAACGTGTGTAGTTCCCACTTGCGGTCGTTATGTAACATTTTTCATCTTAAATAGTTTGTTAAATGAATTATGAGGAGTTCAGTTAAAAATATTTCTTCTCTGAAAATATACAACCTTATACCCTTGTGTTATGAATATTCCGATTATAATTAAATAGTTAAACAAGGATTCAGCTTGTGACACATATGATTGGTTAAATGATCAACACATACAAAATACTTCTGGATAGTTAGGTCTTTTTTCATTTTCTATTCAATATATTATTTTCCTGTTTCTTCCTCTTTGCTAGCGTTACGCATAGCTACAGTAACAGGGATGTTATTTGTACCTTAAGGGTATATCTCAGATTAAAGATATAAATATTTGAATTTAGCCAAAAAAGATAAAAAGGGCATTTACTTAGGTCAATAGTAGAGACTAACGACTTTTCTTGAAAAAAAAATACGTGCTAAATTGACCATTCTGACATTCAGCATATATTAAGGAATTAAACTCATTAACAATCTGATATTCAGAAAAGTTGCTAACCAAAATCTGTTGGCTTTTATGTTATCATTTACACTCCTTGGATTAAAAAAACATCAGTTTCTTGCACAGTAAAAGTGTATTCCATTTTGCATACAATATTCCAAATTCGATATTATAAACCGTTTGTCAGATAATCGTAAAAGTGTTAAACTTTGGCATAACAACTATGTAAAACAAATGTACAAAAACAAGTAAAAATACAAAAAGTTCAAAATCCCAGGAAAATTCAAAACAGAAGGGATTAACCGTAATTAATGCAACGCTATATCGCTTCGGTAAAAAATGTACTTTTGGCTATTTCCGTGTAACGTTCTTCTTTTTTGTTCTATTTCAATTGAAATCAAACGAATTCCGAGTAAAATTAAAACAGATATCTGCAAATATCGATATTTAACGAAATGACTCTTATTGTGGTTAGGTCCGGAATTCTTATAAAATCAAAACAAAAATTTGTGATATAAAGCTCATGACTATATTTTGTATTGTAATTATCTGTAATAATGTATAGACGATTTCTGTTCCGTTTCAAAACTATTCCCATTTACCTGAGTTCAAATCAAATTACCACGATTCATGAGGATGCATTTTGGGGTTTGGTTGCACTATCGACATTGACATTGTTGAAAGGACCGGTCTCATAGGCAAAACGGTAATCAAAAGCGGGATCAAAGCACAATTTTAGGTCACTACTTACAGAAGTAAGTATTTTGTTTTGACATATTTTTTTTATCATCTCAATGTTTAGAATTAACATATATGATGACCATATTTTCTATTGTGATCATCTGTAATTATGTATACACGATTTCTATTCAGTTTCAATTTTTTTTTTCAGAACCCTATATGCAAATCAAATTACCACGATTCATGAGGATTCATTTCGGGGTTTGGCTGCACTATCGATATTGTAAGTAACTTGATTTTACAAAACATAAAATTGCCATCATGAGTTTTTTGCTGTCAAAAGAGGAAATAATGTTTTCTGCATTATATATGTTTGTATATATGCAACATTTCAACTATTTCAAATAGCTGTACTTCATATCTTGTTTCTTATTCTCCTAAACGCAAATATGTTTAATTCTAATTATATGACTAATTTGATGCAAGAACTAATCTTTAAAATGTGTTTTAGATACCTAAGCTACAACCATATCACCACGATTCATGCGAATATATTTCGACATTTGACGTCTCTTACAACACTGTAAGTAGCTTCTTTCCTCAAAACAAAATAAAATCACCATTTGTTGTTGATTATTTGTCTATCTGATTGAATAACATATCCTGTGTCTAACGCATTTTGTTTACAATTTAAATAAGAAAATAAGGACGCATTGATTTATGTTATTGGATTGATAAGCCTGATTTTGTTAAAATTGAAATGCTTCGCTGCATCTCCTTAACCCAAGATAGTAGTTGAGAAGAAATTAAAGCATTATTTTCAAACCGAGACCATACCTTTTAAGAGTAAAAGCATTAAACATCTTGTGGTATATGTCTTCGATCAGATTGATACATTCTCAAGACATCTGAAACGTAAAACTTTAGACTAATTCCATGTGACATTCATGTGTGTTGCCTATTTCAAATGAATATAAAATGCGTATCAACATATGTCGATATATAACGATAAAATGCTGATTGTGATCAGGTGCAAAAGTCATTTAAAAAACAACTCTAGCTTTACAATGGTATCTAATTTGACAAGTTGTTGTTATTTACAACTGCATCAGAGAAACAAATATCTATATAAAAAAAGAAGATGTGGTAATTTTGAATCAACTCTTTACAAGGAATCAAATGACACAGAAATTAACAACTATAGGTGAAAGTTCGAAACCCCATTAGTGCAAATAACAAATCAGTACAAAAACTCGGAGGAAACTATTGTTTAAAATATGGTACATATATATGTAATAAGGCTTTCCTGGAGTTCATACGGACACCTTCCGCGATTGCAATAACTGTTTTTTTATTAATATTCATGATGGCTTATTTCATCAATTTAAATACGAAGTGTTTACTATACAGTTTTAGAGCCGATGATAAGATCAAATCATTTAATATTTAGTATTCATTACTAGTAATATACGCACAGATAATTGTTACCAAAGATAATATTGAAATCAAACTATTTAATTAGTTTCTCATTTTTCAAAACATGTCAGATATTCTTATCTATACTATTAAACAAGAAGACCTCATTTTGGGTGTCGCTTCTCTTCTTTCCACAATAAATTAATCATCATGCCTCTGTGTCCTATGGGTACAGTGCATAATCGCATTTGTCATCCATTCATATGATTATTCAGATTGAGTTATTTTGGGTGAAAAACGATAAAAAAGACGTCCGGATATGTTTCCGTCATTGGGCGAAATTTTAAGTCAGATTATACTTCCGATTTGCGTTTTTCTGTATACTTTGAACATACATTAATACTACGAATACAGTGTATTTTCTGTCTTATATCCGTCATTGGACGAAATTTAAGTCAGATTAGACCTCCGATTTGCGTTTTTCATTTTACTTTGAAACAAATACATATACTACGAATAATTTTCTGTCTGATATAATTTTCAAGTTTACTATCTACGGCAGTCACAGGGTTTATTTTATAGAGAGGGTCTGAATAATATATCAATGACCGCTGTGGATCAATTATTAAACTGAGAATTGAATGTAAAAAGAAAATACACATTCGGGACGTCTGGAACGGGTGTTTTTAAGATCGAAATTTCAGGATTGACCATTTCGGGATCCGGGATTTCTCTTTTCGAATTTCGGGATGTCGAGATATTTTATTTGTATAATAAATTCAGAACTTCGGGATTTCATGTTTTTAAGCCCGGGATATTGGGATCAGGGCCCCATCGGCAGTGGCGGATCCAGAAATTTTCATACGCATACCTATATTCAAATCAAATTACCACGATTCATGAGGATTCATTTCGGGGTTTGGTTGCACTATCGACATTGTAAGTAACTTGATTTTACAAAACATAAAATTGCCATCAAGAGTGAATTTTTTGCTGTCAAAAGAGGAAATACTGTTTTCTGTATTATATATGTTTGTATATATTCAACATTTCAACTATTTCAAATGGCTGTACTTCATATCTTGTTTCTTATTTTCCGAAACGCAAATATGTTTGATTCTATGTATATGACTAATGTGATGCAAGAACTAATCTTTAAAATGTATTTTAGATTCCTTTACAACAACCCTATCACCACGATTCATGCGAATATATTTCGAGATTTGACGTCTCTTACAACACTGTAAGTAGCTTCTTTTCTCAAAACAAAACAAAATCACCATTTGTTGTTGATTATTTGTCTATCTGATAAAATAACAGATCCTGTGTCTATCGCATTTTGTTTACACTTTAAATAAGAAAATAAGGACGCATATATTTATGTAATTGGATTGATAGGCCTAATTTTGTTAATGGAAATGCTTCCCTGTATCTCCATAACCCAAGATAGTAGTTGAGAAGAGATTACAACATTATTTTCAAACCGAGACCATACCCTTTTAAGAGTAAAAGCATTATACATCTTGTGGTATATGTCTTCGATCAGATTGATACATTCTCAAGACATCTGAAACGTAGAACTTTAGACTAATTCCATGTGACTTAATGTGTGTTGTCCTATTTCAAATGAATATAAAATGCAACATATGTCGATATATAACGATAAAATGCTGATTGTGATCAGGTGCTAAAGTCATTTAAAAAAAACTCTAGCTTTACAATGGTACCTAATTTGACAAGTTGTTGTTATTTACAACTGCATAAGAGAAACAAATATCTATATAAAAAAGAAGATGTGGTAATTTTGAATCAACTCTTCACAAGAAATCAAATGACACAGAAATTAACAACTATAGGTCACAGTTCGAAATCCTATTAGTGCAAACCATCAATTGAGTATTAAAACTCGGAGGAAACTATTTTGTAAAATATGGTACACATATATGTGTTAAGGTTTTCATATTGTTTATATGGATATCCTCCGCGATTGCAATAACTGTTTTGTTTTATTCATATCCATGATGGCTTATGTCATAAATTTAAATACGAAGTGTTTACTATACAGTTTTAGAGCCGATAATCAAGATGAAATCATTTAATATTACTAGTATTCATTAATATACATCTGTTATAGTGAATTTGAAACAGCTCAAAAGATAAGACCGTTTGGATTTACGTACGATTTAATAAGATAGAATAACTTGTCCTCTAATTGTTGTCTCTGTTCCTTTTTATGACAGGTAGTAAACTGGGGCATGGAAGATCAAACCCAAATATCATATTAAAATCAAACTATTTAATCAGTTTCTCATTTTTCAAAACATGTTACCAATAAATGTATCGGTGTTGTTTAAATATAATTTGTTTATTTGTTTAAGGTGTACCATTACATCGAGATAAAAAGGAATGTATATTTTTCTTAAATTGAGTAACTACATTTAGAAAAAAATTACATTATTAAATTAGCGCTATACAATTATGAAAGGTATTTTGCACTTTCTAAGCACATTAATAAACATCTGTTAGTATGTGGACAATAAAATCTGTAACTATGTTTACAATAAACCTCTGTAAGTATAAGTACAATAATTTGTCTAGTTTTTAAACAGTCCTATCTCACGTCTAGTTGCTAAATATTTATGTATATACATATGAAAATTTAGATGGAAATATACATTGCAAACATGATACATTTTAGGTGGCTTCAGGGAAATCAATTAACCACACTTGATGGTAATTTATTCCAAAGTATGACATCACTTAGAAGTCTGTAAGTAGATAGATTTCACAAAACAACAACTCATTGCACTACAACATTTATATATTTTTTTTATATTTCAATTCTGTTTCTTTATTTAACTTCAGAATTACATTTTTTGTGAACGTAGTAAATCATGTTACTATAGTAATTTATTTAATGCAAACTTCCTCGATCTTTATTTATTAAAATCATAGAGTTCAATTTAAACAATTCTTTTTTTTTGGTGCTAATTTATTTTTGAATGATGAATAATATAAATATCAGAGTTTTTAATAACATAGGAAGTATATGTGATATCAGGTGCTTCGGACGGGTAAGCAGATTATGCTCCACAGGTGGCACCTGTCGTGTTGTTTATGTGATAACAAATCCGGTGAATAGTCTAACTCGGAAGTTCATATTCATTGAAGGGAAGGGGATTGTAGTAACGACATAAGGAACTTTAGAAAGTTATGCATTCACGGTCAACAAACTCGTGATGGCGTCCAAAAAATTTACGAAGGGATGAGTTCTACTTCACAATTTTGGAATTCTTGACCAATCGAACATATATTATTTTCAAATATTAGTATTTTCCTATAGAAAACACGTTTTAATATAGAAGTAAACAAATATTTTCGATTTGGTTAAAAATGTCTTTGGATATTTATTTAAGCAGTCATTTAAATGTTCTACAGATGAATTCAGAAATAAGGTATTAAATTATATCCATATGCTGAAACAGTCACATTACTTAGGCAGAAATTCCAGATTTTGATTTTTCTATGGATTTGGAATGAGACCCCAACCTACTCTCTCGAAGATATTATTTGAAAATTTAGTCCTCCAAAATTTGGTATTTTCTTTCTCTGATTGGTGCTGTTTGTCACGATATATTTAAATTTTGATACAGAGGAAAATTCTTAAATAAAAAAAAATATATAGACCTGAGAAAAAAGGGATATATTTCTTTTCATAACGATAAACTGCTGATTGTGATCAGGTGCTAAAGTCATTTCTTAAAACAAAACTCTAGCTTTACAACGTTACCCAATTTGACAGGTTGTCGTTATTTAAAACAGCATAAGAGAGACAACATATCTTAAAAAAAGAAGATGTGGTATGCTTGCCAATGAGACAACTCTCCACAAGAAATCAAATGACACAGAAATTTTCAAATGTAGGTCACAGTTCTAAAGACCATTAGTGCAAACCAACAAATCAGTACAAAACTCGGATGAAACTCTTTTGTAAAATATGGTACATATATATGTGTTAAGGCTTTCATGGAGTTTATATGGATATCCTCCGCGATTGCAATAACTGTTTTGTTTTATTCATATTCATGATGGCTTATGTCATAAATTTAAATACAAAGTGTTTACTATAGAGTTTTAGAGCCGATGATCAAGATGAAATCATTTAGTTTTACTAGTATTCATTGATATACATCTGTTATAGTGAATTTGAAACAGCTCAAAAGATAAGACCCTTTGGATTTACGTACTTTTTTATAAGATAGAATAACGTGTCCTCTTAGTGTTGTCCCTGTTCCTTTTTATGACAGGTAGTAAACTGGGGCATGGAAGATCAAACCCAAAGATTATATTGAAATCAAACTATTTAATCAGTTTCTCATTTTTTCAAAACATGTTACCCATAAATGTATCAGTGCTGTTTAAATATAATTTGTTTATTTGTTTAAGGTGTACCATTACATCGAGATAAAAAGGAATGTATATTTTTCTTAAATTGAGTCACTACATTTAGAGAAAAATGAGATAATTAAATTAGCGCTATACAATTTTGAAAGGTATTTTGCACTTTCTAAGCACATTAATAAACATCTGTTAGTATGTGGACAATAAACATCTGTAAGTATGTTTACAATAAACATGATAAACATCTGTAAGTATAAGTACAATAATTTGTCTAGTTTTTAAACAGTCCTATCTCACGTCTAGTTGCTATAAATATTTATGTATATACATATGAAAATTGAGATGGAAATATACATTGCAAACATGATACATTTTAGGTGGCTTCAGGGAAATCAAATAACCACACTTGATGGTAATTTATTCCAAAGTATGACATCACTTAGACGTCTGTTAGTAGATAGATTACACAAAACAACAACTCATTGCACTACAACACTTATATATTTTATATTTCAGTTACGTTTCTTCATTTAACTTCAGAATTACATTTTTTACTATAGTCATTCTTTTAATGCAAACTTCCTCGATTTTTATTTATAAAAATCATAGAGTTCAATTTATACAATTGTTTTCTTTTTGTGATAATTTGTTTTTGAATGATGAATAATATAAATATCAGAGTTTTTAATAACAAAGGAAGTGATAACAAATAACTTTTTGTTTTCACTGCCCATCGGCTTCATATTAGATTTGAAATTTCAAATGAGTATACAACATGTACAAGCGCCACTGATAAGTCCTTTGTTTGTAAGCATATATATAGCGTGTGTAAGGTGTATCAAATGATACAATAAATATGAATTATGAATTATTTGTTTTGCAGTTTATTTTTAATGCAACTTATTTCTACCATTTCATTAAATAAAAAATAACAGTTCTTATAATCAATGTTTTCTTTATATTATAACAACATATGAAAATAGTACAGACAAAATTTTATATAACATTTCATTGCATATAAGATAATTATCATCACTGGAAGTTAACCAATCGATTTTGCACCTTTCTGTTCCTGTGTGCCATAGAAACAACAATTAAAAAAGAATTGTATTTTTTTAAACACCCAAGATATAGGTTAATGACTCAGATTCTTTCTACTGCATTTAATTGTAGGATTAAGGATAATTGTCATACAACTGTCAAATTCATGGGCATATTTTGTCGACCCTTTTTTGTATGCAAGGGGATGTGACGTACTATGATTTAGTGTTATTACAACACTAAAACACAATCTCGATGAATTCCTTATATATGTGGTGTTATTTTATTAAATTTCACCGACCATGGTCCTGACCAGACTTCATGTATTCATCATCGACTATGTTAATGACACATCTTGACTGTTTCTCTGGTATCTTTCGTCACTCTTTTACAGTTAACGTCAAAATAATTGTCAAACTGATTACTGGGACATTAAAACAATCGTTTTTTAGCAACCTTATTATTTATGTATGTGCCTGTCTCAAGTCAGGAGCCTGTAATTCAGTGATTGTCGTTTGTTTATGTGTTAAATATTTGTTTTTTGTTCATTTTTTTGATATAAATAGGGCCGTTAGTTTTCTCGTTTGAATTGTTTTGCATTGTCTTATCGGGGCCTTTTATAGCCGACTATGCGATATGGGCTTTGCTCATTGTTGAAGGCCGTACGGTGACCTATAGTTGTTAATGTCTGTGTCATTTTGGTCTCTTGTGGACAGTTGTTTCATTGGCAATCATACCACATCTTCTTTTTTATATTGACCGAATTTAACTTACGAAGATCGAACCTGTAACTTATACACATAACAAAGAGGGACGAAAGATAAATCGAAAATAGACAACGCTATGGCTAAAAATGAAACAGACATTGTTTTACATTGTCAAATCGGTGCCTTTTAAATCTGACTATGCTGTATGAGCTTTGCTCATTGTTGAAGGCCGTGAGGTGACCTAACGTTGTTAATGTCTGTCATTTTGGATTTTTTGCTTATGTGATAACAAATCCGGTAAATAGTCTAACTCGGTAGTTCATATTTATGGAAAGGAAGGGGATTTTTACTTCACCATTTTTGAATTCGTGACCAATCGATCAAATATTATTTTCTGACGCTCAGTGTAAAATATCGACAAATATAATGCCTACCCATGTTAAAATGAGCATAGAGCATGACATGAAGGAATTATTTCTTAATTCTTATATCTTGATTAATCGGGGAAAACATTATACTGTTTCTAAATAATATTTCACCATCGGACGTATAACAAAATATTGTTAAAAGGACCTATCTTATAGGCAATATGGTAATCAAAATAATCAAAAGCTGGGTCAAACACAATTTTAGGTCAATACCTACATCTACAACAGCTGCAGTAGAGAGACGTTTTGACGTTAAGTACTCTTTCCTTCGTTTCTTATATCACTGCTTACCATTATGTTGGATATCAGTCTTAAATTATGTTTTCATGGTATACATGGTATAAGACAATTATATAAAAAAAAATGCTTAAATTCAACCTTGGATACTTTCGACATTACTCGTTACCTGTTTGAAAGCATTATGTACCGTCCGTTTTTTTTATCTCCTCTAATTGGTGATTACAAATATCTGTTAACCTCTGGGAAATTTCAAATTCCCTGACCATTTTAATGAGTTTACTTGGCAATTCAACACGTTTAATTAATGCATCATGATCAATTAAAATTTCTTTTTGTTATTTGTCTAAACAGAAGATTAGAAGACAATCCTCTAGACTGCTTAAATTGCGAATTAGAAAAAATTAAGATTTTTCTACAAATTCATACAAATTTGGGAAATGCAGGTGCTAGGTGTGAAGGACAACTGTTAATAAGCCATTCTTTCACCAACTGTAAAGGTATTATATATTCTTTTTTAAAACACATTAAAAATATCACTTTTAACAGAACTGCAATACATATTTGCAGCATTCGACTAATGTTTCCGACATATAAAGGGCAAATGATACTTGGATATTTGCATATGACGACGAGATACAAAACACAAAACAGTAAAATAAACATGCAAGTCATAACAATGTTCTATTTTCTCTATATGAAAAGACGTGCATATAGTAAGTATGATGGTCAACGAGACAAAAACGAACATGTGTCAAAAATTGAACGTAATATTACGAGATTAACGTTCACATCAGGAATGACCATACGGAAGAATACGATATGACAGACCCATACATGTCAAAAAGTTAGATATTTCAATAATGAAACTCAACTGGCTGATTATTGCAAAAACAATAACAGAGAAATGCTACTATAAGCAACTGTGAAATCAATAACGTAACATAGTTATAAAAAAAACACAAGGGTTTTTGAATTATTAACCACTCTTATCATACAAGGAGCCGATATTTTTACACACCTAATTCTTATAAATAGATATGCTCAATGAACGTCTGTTTGAATATATTTGGTTTTAATTAATCAGTCAAATTAACACACACAATAAATTTAAAAGAGTGAATACAATACTCTATGCATACAACAATAGCTTTAAATTTGGTACATGTTATATTGCTGTATAAAAAAAGCCAGCAGCAGTATACCGCTTTTCAAAAGTCACAAATCGATCGAGAGAAAAAAAAATTGAGCCAAAACCTAAACCTGATGGAATCATTGTTTTTATATTCTGAAATACAATTCCATTGTTTTCTTTTCAATAGGTTGCATCATTCAGCCTTTCAACTGTTTATGTTCTGTTACCTCATGTTCTTTAAAATATTCCTCTTTCAGATTTCGTTGTGAAAGTAAATCTAGAAAAGTACTTTGAACGCATGAATTTATATCTTGTTGTTTTCTTTTTTGAAACACAGCTCGTTGGATCTGTAAATTGATTCATATATCAGATAAGTTCCCTGTAAAGATGTATTTAAAATAACGTTAATGGAATACATAGTATTACAAACGTGACTAACTCAACACATTGAAATTTAAAACGTATTTTCAATCTTTCAAAATAGTTTAAATCCACTGTAGCTCTATTTGTGTTAGTGGTTGTTTTACCTGGGTTTTCCAGGAGTATTTTGTAAACGTTTACTTACTTAGTTGTGTTCTGCTGTCTGTGTGACATATACTTATTTCCTTCAATGTTTTACTTTACCTGTGTGAAGCATTGCGCCTATCACAAAATATAACATCACAGGAATAAACATGTTTAATTGGACGTAGCATAGAACAATCTTATTTATTTGATTAAACTACTGTTTATGCAAAAAAATAATAAACGATTTATTTTGAACTTCGTGTTTGGTAATTTGTAAATCGTATGTTTATTAGAAATGTCAACATCGCTATATCAAGATTCTACTCAGCACCACACCGGCCGTATTGGAAGTAGTAAAGGTTAGATCAGTATTCATATTTAATCAAAGTTCAAATTAATTCCTGACAAAGAAATGTAGGAAAACACAAAAACAAAGATAGTAAATATGTAATTGAAAAGAAATGTCAGACACATATACACAACATCGAAACATGTCACGAATTTGACAAACTTAAATAATACCGGACAAAAAAAATAATAAAATCATATTAATTTTTTTGTCCGGTCATTAATGTATTTCCGATGTACCTTGAGTTGAAATTTAGTAAAGGAATTTTAATTTCTTCTGAACCTGCTGTAATATATTTCTGTATTTTGAAAGTAATATATGTATAACAGAAATTACAACCGCACCAAACCCAGATTCATCTCAACCTCAAACAAGCCGACAAATACAAAAAAAGGTAGTAAATATGTCATTAAAAATAATATCAATCACATATACAAAACTTCGAAACATGTGACGAAGTAAAAAAATTAACAGAAAGCATTTGATTATATTTAGTTTTTCTTGTTGTTTATTTCTATTCTTCAGCTAATTTATTTTCAATGTAGTTTGACTTGACTAAACAATTTGTTTTCTTTTTCATTCTTGAGTTGTTATACATGATTTTATTTCTCTTGAACTTGATGTTGTGTGGTTTGTATTTTAATATAATATCTGTTTAACCATGAGATGTAGAAAAACACAAAAAAGTAGTAAATGTATTATTGAATAATAGGCACATTTTCATAAAAAATCATATTTACATATTATTTTATTGATTTTGTCTCATATTTCTCTTATAGGTGTTCATCGGTAAAACATTTGTATTTTTTTGTACCAAAATTCTAGCAAATTTTTATAGAATGAAAATATTTTATTTTTCTATGTAGGTAGGAAGGCATATAGCTTTTTTAAAGAACGACATTCAACTAAAAATGATCTTAGCAAGGTCAGGGGAAGACTATAACATGTCTCCTTAACATGATGTTGTTTGTTTCTCGTAAAAGTTTTTTTTCTTAATTTTTTATTGATTTATTGATATTTGCTTGTTTGTAGTCCATCTCATTTGTCTATTTTGACAGAATCAGAAACGACACCAGATGGTGTACAAACTTCCACTACTACGAACTATCAAAGAAGTACGGTTGAAAGTACAACAGGTAGGGTCAAATCGCATAGTTGATACGTTACTCTAGTGCTAGCTCAAAGTACGTTCATTTTGTTGAACGAGGAATGCTGCTTTCTCAAAATCAATCAAATTAATGTCATCCCTCAAGACATTGTACGGTCGCCATCATGAGTTGATCGGTCATAATGACAAAAGTGTGTGTCAGAAATCATATATAATATTCTTCTTAAGTCATAATAACCTTCCATCATTACCGACCTGAACAAAAAAAACACACGACGGGTACCGTATACGGTGCAGGAAATGCTTTCCCTTCCGGAGAACCTGATTTCACTCCCGGTTTTTAGTGGATTTCGTGTTGTTTCTTATTTATAATCCTGGTATTTTGGATAACCATTGTAACTGTTCTTGTTTTATGAGTCTTTGTTAACTCTTTGTTTTTTATTGTTATTGTCCCAATTATCACAAGCGGAAATTATATACTCATAAAGAAAATTAGAACACATATTCAAACTAAAGGTTTATGAAAATAGTGTTATAACATACAGCCCTTTGTTCTTCTCCTATATTTTATAATGGTATAACTCTAATGGGAGGGATTGTTCTTGATTTTCATATGATAATGACATTATCTTTCACTAAGTTTAATTGAGGGATTGAGCTTGCAGGTCAGTAACTGATTGTATCCCTTTGTTAATATATGTGTCATTGATAACTTGCTTAGTTTCTTTTGTTTCTTATTCTGACATCGGACTCGGACTTCTTTTAAACTGAGTTTTACTGTTTGTGTTATTGAGTTTTTTTCTACATTGGCTAGAGGTAAAGGGTTGAGATATCACACAACAATGTGGTAAAGCATTTTTTTCTTCTGAATCCGTTGTTGTATTCATGCTATTCGATTTTTCATATTGATTTGTGTATTTTGTAATTATATGTTTTACAGAAATAACAGCACCACCAATTCAAGATTCTACTAATCAACAAACAAGCCGGATTGAAATTTTAACAGGTTAGAGTTTTTTTAATTATATGTGTTTTCTTAAAAATGTAGAAAAATACAAAAAATTTACAATTAAAAGTACAATTTAAAAAAGACAAATAAGCACAAAATCGACACGTGTCACGAATAAGAAAAAATAAATGACCTTCATTTTAGGTTATTGATTATGTCTCATATTTCTTATATTGATGTTCATCAGTAAATGTTTTTTTCTATTTTTCTGTATCAAAATTCTTGCAGATTTTTATCATATTTTCCGATGTAAATAGAAAGGCAGATATCGTTTTTCCTCATCCAGGAGGAATTTCTACCAAAACTAGTTAAAGCAATATCTGGAGAAGAAAGTTAATACAAAAGAAAATGGAGACTATAACATCTCTCCTTAACATGATATTGTTTTGTTTCTCGTTAATTTTTTTTTTTATCATTTTGTGATTGATTTATTAATAGATGCTTGTTCGTTATTCATCTAATTTTTTTTTGTCAGGATCAGATACGACACCAGATGCGGTTCTAACTTCCACTACTACGAACCATCAAAGAAGTACAGTTGACAGTACAACAGGTTAGTTCATATCACACAGTAGATCTCAATTAAAAAAAGTGGAAATTATATACTCAAAAAGAAAATTAGAACACACATTTATACTAAAGATAAATGAAAATAGTGTTATAACATACAGTCCATTGTTCTTCTCATATATTTTATGATGGTATGACACTTAACTCTAACGAGAGTGATCGTTCTTGATTTTCATATGATAATGACATCATCTTTCATTAAATTTAATTGAGGGATTGAGCTAGCAGGTCAGTAACTGCTAGTAGCCCTTTGTTAATATATGTGTCATTGTCATTTTGCTTAGTTATTATTTTGTTACATATTCTAACATCGGACTCGGACTTCTTTTGAACGGATTTTAACTGTTCGTATTACTGTGTTTTTTCTGTATTGGCTACATGTAAAGGAGAAGGGTTGAGACCTCACTCAATAACTTAGTAAAGTTTTTTTTTCTCCTAAATCCGCTGTTGTATGTTTGATATTCGATTTTTCATAATGTTTTTCTGCATTTTGTAATTATATGTTTAATAGAAATGACAACAACACCAATTCAAGAGTCTACTAATCAACAAACAAGCTTTATTAAAATATTTACAGGTTAGATCAATTTTCATATATCTTATATAATTTCAAATTATTTGTTGACTAAGATTTATTATAGTAAAACACCAAAACAACGGTAGTAAATATGAAATTAATATAAATGTCAAACACGTATACACAACATGGAAACATATCTAGAATATGACAAATTTAATGAAAAACATTTGATTATAATTATTTTTTCTCGTTATAATGTAACTAAATTCAACGGTTAACCAATTAACAATGTATATTGACTTGACATAACTTTTTTCTATGAGTTTTTGAAAAAAATACTTAAATTTCTTCTGAACTTGCTGTTGTGTGTTTGAATTTTTTTTTATGATATTTAGGTTTTTTTAAATGTGTTTTCCTAAAATATAGTAATTAATGTTACATTTTAAAAAACACAAATATACACAAAATCGACACGACTCACAACTAAGAAAAACCAATTGAACTTCATTTTATTTTATTGATTTTGTCTCATATTACGTTGATTGATATTCATCAATGTTTTCCAATTTTCTGTATCAAAATTCTTGCAGATTTTTAACATATTCGCTGTTAATAGAAAGGCAGACATCTTTTTTCCTCATTCATCAGAATATGATTAATTTTCCACCAATCATAATGTAAGCAATGTCAGGAAAAGAAAGGTGAAACAAAAACAAATGTAGACTATAACATGTCTCCTTAACATGATGTTGTTTGGTTTCCCGTAAAACAAAAAATCTCAATTTGTCATTGATTTATTGATAGTTGCTTGTTTGATGTCAATTTCATTTTTCTTTTTTGTCAGAATCAGAAACGACACAAAATGCGGTTCAAACTTCCACTACTACGAACCATCAAAGAAGTGCAGTTGACAATACAACAGGTAAGGTCATATCACATGGTAGATCTCAATTAATAAAAGTGGAAATTATATACTTATACAGAAAATTAAAACACATATTCAAACTAAAGGTTTATAAAAATAGTGTTATAACATACATCCCTTTGTTCTCCTCATATGTTTTGTGATAATATAACACTTAACTCTAACGGGAGGGATCGTTCTTGATATTCATATGATAATGCCATTATCTTTCATTAAGTTTAATTGAGGACTTCAGCTGTCAGGTGGGTAACTGCTAGTAGCACTTTGTTAATATATGTGTCATTGTCATTTTGCTTAGTTTCTTTTGTTTCCCATTTTGACATAGGACTCGGATTTCTTTTAAACCGAGGTGTACTGTTTTCATAACTGTGTTTTTTCTACTTTGGCTTGAGTTAAAGGGGAAGGGTTGAGATCTCACTCACCAACTCAGTAAAGCATTTATTTTTCTCTTGAATCCGCTTTTGTATGTTTGATATTCGATTTTTCATAATGTTTGTTCTATATTTTGTAATTATATGTTTAATAGAAATGACAACAACACCAATTCAAGATTCTACTAATCAACAAACAAGCCTTACTGAAATATTTACAGGTAAGATACATTTTCATATATCTTATCTAATTCAAATTAATTGTTGACTAAGAAAACAAAGAATTGTAGAAAAATTACAAGAACAAATGTAGTAAATATGAAATTAAAATAGATGTCAGACACGTATACACAACATGGAAACATATCTAGAATATGACAGATTAAATAAATAACATTTGATTATACTTCTCGTTATTAATGAAATTATATTAAACGGTTAATTTATTTACAATGTAGATTGAACTGACAACACTATTTTTTATATGTCAGTTTTAAAAAAAGTTGACTTTTATTTCTTCTCAACTTGCTGTTTTGTGTTTGATATTTTTTATCATGATATTTTTTTATTTTTTAATTATATGTGTGTTCCTAGAAATGTAGAAAAATGCAAAAAATATGATACAAGTGTTATTTAAAAAGAGACAAATATACACAAAATCCACACGTGTTACGAATAAAAAAAAATACCTTCATTTAATTTTATTGATTTTGTCTCTTATTTCTTTTATTAATGTTCATCTGCAAATGTTATCAAATTTTCTGTATCAAAATTCTTGCAGTTTTTAACATATTTTTCGACGTAAACAAAAAGACAGCTATCTTTTTTCTCATTGAAGAATTTCTACCAAACAAAATCTAAGCAATGTCAGGAGAAGATGTTGAAATGAAAACAAGTGGGGACTATTACATCTCTTCTTAACATGATGTTGTTTCGTTTCTCTAAAAAGTTTTTTTTCTCGTTTTGTAATTGATTTTTTAATAGATGCTTGTTCGTTATTCATTTGATTTTTTTTGTCAGAATCAGAAACCACACCAGATGCGGTCCAAACTTCCACTTCTACAAACTATCAAAGAAGTACAGTTGACAGTACAACAGGTAAGGTCATATCGCATAGAAGATCTCAATAAACAAAAGTGGAAATTATATACATGTACTCATCAAGATAATTAGAACACATATGTTTATGAAAATAGTGTTATAACTTAAATTGCAATATTGGGGACAAAAAATAACATATATGATTGTGTTGATTGGTACAACTGGGAAATGACTGTTATACTGATGTCAGTCACGTGTCCTCAAAACTAAAGCATGAACATAAAAATGAGTTGCTCTCAAATATTACCTTCTGTTGAAACAAATAATTTGTCATTCACCCATTTTAATCGTTATATTGATTACATGTTCTATCGAGCAACAGGTATAAGTGAATAAAACAGTAGAGCCTTAATGCAAAGCAAATTTCTGAAATGATAACAATAATGTCGGTGTATACGATTTGGGGAAATTGACTGGACTATTTTAATACAAATTACCCAGATTATCAATAAATGTTTTGTGATAAAAATGTGTAATAAGAATACTTATTTTTAAGTCAAAATTTGTTTAGATAATGAACATGACTCATTAGTTGATTATTTTAAATCGTCGACGTCGCGACAATCATTGCGAACGGAGTCAGGTAAAATATTGATTTTAATTAGCTCATTACATATAATATTTTTATTATGTTGTAGACATCATAGATATTGAAGTAATCATCTTTTCATCGATCGGAGCTGGAATTTTTCTCGTTGTCATTTTCAGTATTGTTTGCTTTTGTGTAGGAACAAAATATCAGAGCGCAAATATAAATCAAAATTTCGCAAATGATCAACAGATAAATTTGAATGCTCGTGTAGACGTAGACGATACTGTTTCAACAAGCCAAAACATTCCAACTAGGAGGGGGAGTGATATGGAATATGAAGACATAAATGAAATGGAGATGTCCAATTTTATTTTGTCGCCACCCAGACAAGGAAGTACTACTACTGATGAAAACTCAATTCATTCGTCAGAAGAGATTCGGCTGCCTACAGAAGATTATTTGAATACATATCAGTCGCTGCTGCCTTCACCACAGCAACCAAATCAAGAGGATTCAGATGACTCTGGGGAGAGCAGGCCTTACACAAACCTGTACGAACCTCTCCAACAGAATAGGCAGGAAGAATCGTCATCATATGCAAGATGTGCAAGTATTGTGTGTGAAGAAGTCGTTGATGAACCTATATAAACAAATCGATCCAAAATTAAAGGAAAAGGGCAAACGATTTATAAAAACTGTTGAAAACGAAAACTTTGCAGTTACGATATCCAAAATAACCGCTCAATTACTATTGAATAGTTTTTTTAAAAGTTGAGCATACTTGTGCTGAAATAAAAAAAAAAGGCTGGAATGAATTCTCCCTTAATCAAATAAAAAACGCTGTGGTAAGAGTGCTAATGAAAAACTTTCCATCCAAGTGACAATTCATAAAAGTAAACCACTATAGGTCAAAGTACGGACTTCAACACGGAGCATTAACGCACATCGAGCAGCGAGCTATACAGAGCGCCACAAATTAGCTATGTAAAAATATTCAAACGGGAAACCCAACGTTCTAATCTATATAAAAAAAAGAATCAGTCTAAAAATTCACTTTTCCTTAGATGAATTTGGCTATTATATTAGGATTACTTTTGATGATATGTTTTTAATCATTTTTCTGTTCTAATCCATGTTTTCAATGTTTTGGATTTGAGTGTTGTTGCTTTTTAGACTTATTAATTGTAAAAAGTGTTAAGTTTATTTTTGATCACTGGGTCGATACAACATGCCTGTAGAACTCTTGCTCCCCGAAATTAGTATGCCGATGCTCACATAATTGTTAATAATACATCTTTTTATAAATTCTATGTTGCTTAATGTATCAATCTTTAAGGAACTGTGGTTTCGACTCCCTCTTGCAAAGTCAACCGTAGATTTATGCACTTTAAAGTGTTTCGGTATATAAACACTATTGGGTGAAATGGTTTGCGCTTTGAGCGTATCTAATGGGTGTTAATCAAGAAAAGGGCTTCAAACCCATTCAAACCCATTGAAATTAATTATCATTATCATAATAATAATGTGTGAAGTACAGTTCAAAACCCTAAACAATGCCCATAAATATTTGATTTATAACATTTTAAATTCACTCTCCCAGGATCTCATTTCAAATCTTGGTTCGTATTCAAATTTGAAAAATACAAAGGTATAAAAACAGAATCATGTTAAACTTTATTTATTATAATTGACTATTTTCTTAGGTACAGCTTATTGCAAAGAAATTGTTTGTTATTCTGTTTTACAGTTGTAAATATAATTGGATAATATTTAGTAATATGCAGATATACATCCTCAATTTTGTTTCTGTAAAATTTAAGGTACATGTAGCAAAGGAGCAATTAAATAGCAAATAGCAAAATTACAAAACAACGACCAATAGAAGTCTGCACTATAATACCCAGAAAAATTGAAATTAAACAACACAAACCCACCAAATGACCGGGATAGAACTATTTACTAAAAGGGTATACAGTTATTGCAGTTTTATTGGTTATCGTTATAATTGCCCCTTTCTTTAAACAATGCAATACATATTTTACCATTTGGTCACAGTAAGCATTGGTAAGTGTATATTTATATGTTGATTCTCTTTTGAACATTTTATTCTTGGTTTTTTTACAATAAGAATATATCAGCATAAGTATACGTTTCCATTGGTGAGTACTACAAAAATATTAGTTTTTATGAAAACTGCGTGAACTCATTGAATGTATTTATAAAAATGAAAAAGATGTGCTTCTTTATACATTATCATACTGCATCTGTTTTACTCAACTATTGTATTTGTATTTATATTGTACTTTCTATATAAAATTGTGTATTAGTTTTTAAGAGAATGAATTTATTTATCCATCTATCCATGGACTTATCTTTTTAGAAGAGCGTGATTGCTTTAATCGTCGTTCTTACTGAATTTGTAGACAACTTTACATGTAGTAATTTTTGAATGAGCAAAATAAGTAATAGTACTTTTTGAAGGAATTATTCATTTTTTGTTCTCATCACTTTGCGTCCGTGTCGTTCGTAAAGTTTTACAAAATCTTCTTCTCTGAAAATAATGGTCCAAATTTAACAAAAGTTTGCCACAATTATCATACAGGTATTTATTCAAGGAAATGTCCGCCACGAAATTTTCAAATAATTCAGACAACTCGTTGTTGGGTTGCTGTTCCTGAATAATGTTTAGCAAAGTGGGATCGTCAAATAATTCAATATGACCAAAATTTTCGATTGACCTATTAAGGTGTTATTGCCCTTTGTAGTTAATTTCTCGTAAATGGTTGTCATCATTTATAAAAATCTTCTCAATTCAATCCACTGGGCCAAATAGTAAAAAAAAAATCGCCACAATATTCAATATGGTATCTTGATTAAAAAAATGTATCTGATGACACTGTCATCTAACCATAAAGACTGCCATGGCTAATAATAAAACATAGGGGTTTACTTTATATGTCTTAGTGGAAATTGTAAAAGAAAAAAAAACTTGAAAACTTATCTAAATAAGGATAACGGGTCTTCAGTAACTAAACTAAGATTAAAATAAAATTAACTGTTTAAGATTTAACTACTGGTACACCATAAACCCACGTGGCCTTAATCCTTATTAGTGTTTCTAATACTGTTTATTATTAACCTTATTCTACGTGAATTACAAAACACAGTAGATACAGGTGAGCGACACATGCTCTTGAGAGCCTCTACTTGTATTTGTTGTTGTGAATGTCTTCTTTGTACATTTTTTTACTTATTTGTAAATAAATATTTTTATCGATTGTCGTTAGATTTGACATACATATTAGTTTTTGATAGTCTTCATGAAATTTGTACATTAAATTTGCTCTTGCCAATGTAGAATTATGCGGATGATGAAAGATATATACAATTATTTAAAATATAAAATACGTATGTTGTGTAAAACAACAACATTTATGCCATGGAAACATTTACTCCAAGTTATTTAGCTGAATTTGGAAAGATAGTAGTTTGAAGGTTAAGGATGTTGAAGTTTAGGGATGTTCCTTACTCTGTTTCAAAATAACAAGCATTAAAAAAAACCTGTTATAAATTGATAATTTATAAGGTTTGATACCACTTAATCATAGTAGGTCTTCTTCGGTTGCATACAAAATAGGTTGAACAAAATTTATCCTTTGAACTTTACAGTTGCAGGTAATAGTACTTAATAATTGTATTGTAGTAAAACGTTTCTAGGTCATAAAAATATATCTTGGTTATTTCAAAGCACTATTTTGTTTAATTGGTGTTTTTAAAGAATATATTGCAAACTTGAGGATAAATGGTTCATAAAGCTTGCTAATAGGTTAAAAAAAACATTTGATTTTGTTAACTTCCAGTGGTGTTTATTTTCCTACATGTATATGCAATGAAATGCTATGCGACAATTTTATCTGTAATACTGGACAGCATTAAACTTTTATTAAAGTTCTGCCAGAATTTAATAAAAGTGCAAATTTCACAAAGACAAACAGGGGGAAATCACTACACATAAAAAACTAAAAAAAAAAGCAGCAACAAAAACGAAGGTCTGTGCTCTTGTTTTAGAGATATAAGCCATCTAAAATTAATCGGGAAATGATCCTCTATAGATTTTTCATCCTGTTATATTTATTACCTTTTTTCTTTTTAAATCTTTGAAAAATTAACAAGGATATTCTGATTTCTCTAAAAATGAAATAAAATTATGAAAAGACAAGTAATGGTTAGCATCATAGATAAAACCAGATATTTCCAAATAACTGAAAAAAAATAAAAACATGTTGAGCGAACATCCTTTGTGACATTTTCAAAATCAAAGTTACCCCCCCCCCCCCTAATTTAAAAATGCCAGGGTAAACGAGGACCGTCATCGGATGTTTCATTACCATTTGCATTTTCTTATCAAGATTCTTTTTTGGTTTTAGTACCATTTGTCTTTCTTTATTATTATACGCAGATTCTATTTTGGTTTTTAAGTGTACATAATTATTGTCCCATTTTATCATTTTTTTGCATTTTAAAAATATTTTTCAATGATACATGTATATATATAGAACTGAGTGTAAATATTTTTTTGTTTTTAAAGTAAATGAAAATAAATAAGACATTTTAAACTGTAAGTTACGTATTTTTTACGCCACTTCAGTAATTGATAACATGCTCTTTACTAAAGAAAAAAAAGTGAGAGTGTGCCATGGAGGCATTTAAAATTCTCAAGGCCAATTAAAACTGACAATACCATGGCTAAAAATTCGACCTCCAAAAAAGTAATGTCAAGGTGCTTGGAAAGAGTAAAACGTTCCTGCTCAAACTGGTAAACCCGTAGTGTAGCACAAGCACGTTATTGGTTTTATCATAAGTCGCTTTCGATAATGTCAGAATCGAGAATATAAGGACGAAATTATAATGACAATCAATTGACTATTCCAATAGTCATAGGTGACAAAAGATATTCAATAACGGACAACCACACCATGATGGCATTCGTGAATAAATGTGTAACACAACATTTGAATGGTTGACAGTTGTTGACAAAAGAATAAGGATATTCACAAAATGCATTTTGTCCCTTGTATGTTGATACCTAATAAAGACATCCACATAGATGAGTTAATCTTTAGAATCATTGATCCTTATCCACTAGTCTAGGCGTTTAAATAGAAAAGCATCAACAGAAAGGATTAAAGCAGATTAGGAAAATCTGATATGCTGTTTGTAGGTGCTCCTGACATGACATTTTTATTAGAATTGAAAGTTCAAAAGGGGCAATCAACACGTCGTCAAGATTATCGGTCTCAAACCTAACAAAAAAAAGTGGACTTATATGTAAGCCATCAATTGGAAAGTATCAAACTATTTCAAAGTAGTATAATTCGTTTTAAGTTTCGTATGATGATGTGACGAAAATAGTCTGAACTAATCATTGGAAAGCCAAAGATATAGCAAAACGTAAGTGTACAGTTTTATTATTACCTTTACAAAGAAGTACGGGAATTTGTTTTGATTGCAAATGAGACAATTATCCACCATAAAAAAAAGATCATGAAGTAAACTACTTAGTTCATCGTTTAGCCTCTGGCAATGAGTAAAACCAACATCGTAAATTAGTAAGATAAAAAACAGAATTTAAGCGAAAATAATTTTGAACCTTTTTTAATTCCATAACATTGTTTAAAAAGTCATTCGGATTGACCTTTATAATGACTGCAATTAATAAATAGCTGAATATCTAAAATCTTTTTAAAAAACGTATGAGTCGAAAAGGGAACGTGATTTTAAAGTTTCTGAACAAATTTAAGTATTGCTGTAAAGTAAGCAAAATGTTCATTCACAATATAAAAATTACAAGATGTGGTATGATTGCCAATAAGACAACTCTTACAGTGAAGCCAAATAAAACAGGAATTAACAACGCTAGTTCACTGTACGACCCTGAACGATAAACAACGCCCAATCTGCATATTCAGCTACAAAAGGTCCCGACATGACAAATTTCAAACAATTCAAAACAGAAAAACTAACGGCTTGATTTCTCTTCAAAGTAATGAACGAAAACCACAATTTATATACAACAATAAACGAAGGTCAACGAATTAAATGCTCCTGACTTGAAACAGGCACATACAGAATGCGGCGGGTCAAACATGTGAGCGGGCGTCCAACCCTCCCCTAACCTTGGACAGTGGTGTATCAGTACAGTTTGTGAACAAATCATAAAAATCATTTGAAAAAGAACTTAAATTATTAGATAGAAAATCACACATAAAGTAACAAAAAGTAACAACAAGAGTGAACACGCTGACATGTCTCGCCTTCTTTACCAATCATTGATATTGTATTGATAGTCCTAAATTTAAAGCTTTATCACAACTGTCACATAAACTTAACATAAACCAAGAAAACTAAACATTGACCAATGAACCATGAAAATGAGGTTAATGTCAGATGAACCATGTCAGGCAGGCATATGTTCAGCTAAGAATTCTTCCACACAACAAATATAGTTGACCTATTGTTTAAGAAAAAAAGACCAAAATACAAAAACTTAACACGGAGCAAAGAACCATAAAAAATGAGGTCAAGGTCCAAAAAAACCTACGCAACTGACATAAAGATCATAAAACACTTCCATACATCATATATAGTTGTTATATTGCATATAAAAGACCAAAACTCAAAAGTAAACTTTGACCACTGAACAATGAAAATGAGGTCGAGGTCAGATGACACCTGCCCGCTAGACATGTACACCTCACAATCATTCCATACATCAAATATAGTAGACCTAATGCATACAGTAAGAGAAAAACAGACCACAACACAAAAACTTAACTGTAACCACTGAACCATGAAAATGAATTCAAGGTCAGTTGACACCGGTCAGTTGACAACTGCCAGTTGGACATGTACACCTTACAGTCCTTCCATACAATGAATATACAAGACCTATCGCTTATAGTATCTGAGATATGGGCTTGACCACCAAGATTTAACCTTGTTTACTGATCCATGAAATGAGGTCGAGGTCAAGTGACGGGCATGAGGACCTTGCAAGGTACGCATGTACCAAATATAGTTATCGTATTACTTATAATAAGAGAGAATTGAACATTACAAAAATTCTGAACTTTTTTTCAAGTAGTCACTGAACCATGAAAATGAGGTCAAGGACATTGAACATGTGACTGACGAAAACTTTGTGACAAGAGGCATATATATATACAAAGTATGAAGCATCAGTGTCTTCCACTTTCTAAAATATAAAGCTTTTAGATTTAAAGTTAGATAACGCCGCCGCGGCCGGATCACTATCCCTATGTCGTGCTTTCTGCAACTAAAGAACCACAGTGGAGATGACAGACTACTTATTAATCCCAGCAATAACAGGACACTAAGTACAGACCTAAAAGTATCAGAACTATAGCTGAACATGAAACAGACATGGAAAATAGATGGACCATGCAAAATAAACATAAAAAGAACCCTCTCGCAAACCTATATTGACAGTTTCTACCCTATATAAAATTGAACAAGGTTCAGAAAAATGTCCCAGTGTTGTATGATCTAGACCTTTATTCAACATTTTATAAGTAAAACAAACACTTTAAGTTCAAACATCAACACTTGGAAACAATTAATATGTAAATACGCTGCTACTGAAGGGGCTATATCAAAGTTCGACACACAATAGCCAAATTTATTTAAGGTCAACATCGAATGAGTGAAATGCCACCAAAATTTATTAATTTGATTTAATTTATAAACGGTGAACTTGAAGAAGTCTTTTTACGGAACATTTCAAATCACATATTTGAGTTTTGCGGATTATTTGTGACCAATTGAAATTTAAAACAATTTGCTGGAAATACCAAAAATGTATTCCGAAAAAAAAAAAATCGCATCATTTTAAGAAAGCTTCAAGACAATTGTTGCATGAGGAATACATGGTTGAAATAAAAGGCACATACCAGTAGTTTTTTTCAGTAAATGTTTCCCTTTTAGAACTTAGAATTTAGTAATTAACCAGTATACTTTTCATTTATCTAAATTAAAAATTAAGATATATTTCAAACTTTCTTACATGAAATATCAAAATTGTTTATGCCATTTTGCAGTCAACTTAAATCATATTAGATTTCAAACCATTTAGTCTAATAAGGTGCGTGTAAAAATAATTCAAACAGATAATATCAACTAAATGAATAGGTCTTTCGACCATTACATGCAGTTTATTTTTGTATTTCCTGAATTATTTGAAACTATACTAGAACAAGTAAAAAATCTGTATTTAAAAAGTCTAAGACAAAATTGTAAGAGGTTAATATATCAAACTGGGTTATATGATGAACATAGTATCCCCGAGCTTACTGTTATGAATAAGAATCGAATTAAAAACAAGAAAAAAACCACAAAGGAAATAAATGAAGATTAAAAAATAAATAAATGATAGAGTCATTTTTTTTTAACATAAAATATTCAAATAGAATTTTTAGAAATATATATTAACTTGTCCGAAACTATTATAGAGATCTGTCAGTAAATGTTAAAGTATAATCACTTTTCACATCTTTGAGTAGATACACTTTGAGTGCTTCAAGTAGATACACTTTGAGTGCTTCAAGAACTTGAGAAATAATTAAAGTTATTAAAGAAACATGTTTATCTATTGATCATATTCGGGATTTATAAAAATGTCATTATTCAAACTGAAAGATATTTCACAGTCGTAAAAGGAAAGGTAAATGAAATATTTTAAACAGTCTAGTTAAATCACTTGTTACTATACAAGTCAACAAAAGAAACGATACAAGGCAATGTATTTTCCATAAATAATGAAATTGGATACACTGTACCGAGGTTAATAACTTTCGCGTGCTCTTTTTATTAGAGAGTGTTTTTTTTTTTGTTTTTTTTACCAAAACCATTAATTTAAGGTAAAAACGCGAGACAAAAATGCATTTTTTGTTATTTCAAAAATCGTTTATTCACAAAAAATTCAATATCAAAACTTAAAACTATTAAGTTTAAATATAGTCTGCTTTAAAACATTTTGAATGTGTTGGAGATATTTTAATACTTAATTCTCATCTTCGAAATTAAGTGCCGACTTTTGTCATCTTTTTCCGTAAAATAAATTTGACCCCTGGGTTCAATACTTCGATATTTTGTTACTTTCTGAATTTGGTCAAATTCTTTTAAACATATGAAAATTTATTGTAAATGAAGGTTTTTTGTTGGATAAGTTAATGCCGTGAAAAATGTGGTGAAAAAAGTAAATACCTCAAGTACACAGGAATAATACCAGTTTTCATGATACCATACAATATTCAGTTATTGTTTGAGTATTATTAAAGTAATGTTTTATGCTGTTTGATTTGGTTCTTGTTACAAAATAAAATTTGAAATAAATAAAAAAAAAAAAAAATGGTTTAAAAAAAAATCGATTTTATTTTGTAAAATGAATTTGATTAATTACCTTAATCATTAGAAAAAAGAACGAAAACGAATGATTAAAATGAGCTTATTCAATATTGTTGATAATCATATAAATATAATTAGCTGTCTGAGACGGTTCTAGTTGTATATTTGTTAGGATATCTTCTACGTTAGAAAAGTTAAAATCTGTTCTACGTTAGAAAAGTTAAAATCTGTTCTACTTTAGAAAAGTTAAAATCTGTTCTATGTTAGAAAAGTTATAATCTGTTCTACGTTAGAAAAGTTAAAATCTGTTCTATGTTAGAATTTTCCATAAAAGAACAGGTCTTCTGATAGTTCCGGTCATATTCAAAGATTGGTTGGAACTTATCATCCTTAATTATGTCTTATTCTTTAAAAATATATACATCCTTGGCTTACGCATTACACGGTGTAAGCGTTCATGATGATGGATAATACAGAAAGCGCTGCCGCAACAATCTTGGAGATAAATTTTCATTTGATTATTTTTCAGTAGAAAATATTGACATAATGTAAGCTAGAACGTATAATTATTTAAATAAAGGACTTAATTGTTTTTCAAATCTTAAAGTATTTCAAATACCAGAAAATATACTATGACAGCTAAAAGATATTGAGAAATAATTATACTTTTGACAACAAACTGTTCAAATGTCTAATTTTGAATCTGTCGTCAATTTTGATTTCTATGTAAGTGAATGGTTAAGAACGGGGTTTCTATCCTCTAATGGGTAATTTAAATTCAGAAATATTGCGAGGTTTTTATTACTGCGAAAAATGTTGTAAACGCAATAATTCTAACTCACATTTTGAAATATTCATATCAATTAAGGTGGTATGGGAGTCTAAAATAAAAATGATAGAGTTTGTTCATACTTTGCCAAAACGTAGTATATATTGATATATGTTGAAAAATATAATAAAAATGATAGGTCACCGTGCATTTTTTCGAGCTACAGGACGATTATACAGGAAAAAACACCATTTCATGATTAGAAACTAAACAAAATGATAGAATTGTTAAATACTTAGGGAAAAGATAGTATTCAGACAATGCTTTGATAATATCAAAAGAAAAGATAGGGTCACCGTACGTTTTTTCGGCTAAAATACAAAATAGGAAAATTTCATGTAGAATCCTTCAGAAAATGTACTGTTTTAGAGTTACCTCCCCTTAAAATGCCTATTTAAAAAAAAAAATTTAAACAACCAAAAATAATCAAGTTTGCAAAAATATTAATATTTATAAGTTATATTCTTATAAATTGGATCTTTTAAATGAATATTCACATTAAATATCTGCATTCCTGCATCAAATTTTGCTAACTTGATAGATAATCTGGACCTTTGGTTATCTGTTTTTTACAATCCAAGATGGAGGAAGACACCCATACCACCTTAAACAGGATTTTTTCTCAAAATCGTAAGAATTCAAATTGCATTTAAGTCTAAAATGAAAAAAATCGCAATAATTAATGCACGCAATAATTTTTGAATTTACAGTAGTTTAAAACTTAGAATCATGGATGAATGTTTATAAACGGTATATAAATAATTAGATTTTTTTTTTTTTTTAAATATGTGAAAGCTATCAACTATGTTTATTAAATAGTAAATACAAACCAAGGAAATAATGAATAAGGATATTCTTAAACACTTATAATGATTTTTTTTACTCTTTTGAAGATTACATTGCAAAAATACTGGCTTTGACAATTTCTAATAAACAAAAACAAAAAATAAAAAAATTGATTCAATCAATAAATAATTGAATGACGATTGATATTTATTGTTTTCTAGTTCAGAAATAATTCATGAAACCCATAGGTGTGTTTGAAATTAACTCATGGCCTGGGCCGTGATATTAGAATTTTATCCTGAGCGTTATCGAGGGGTGAAATTTAAAAATATCACGACCAAGGTCATGTGTAAATTTACAACAAATTATTTTGATTCTAATAGAACAAAAACGGTCATTCAAAAAAAGAAGTGATGCTGGGTATGACTTGTGTGTTGCTGTTCTTTTTTACTCCCTGTTAGATAAAGCTCAACATTCTCATCAATATGAAGCTTGCATGAAATATTTCGTAAATAACCGCAAGAAACTAATGCTGTTAATTCGTTTAATTCTCAAACCCAACATTTGCCATTTTTGATTTACATGTGTTTCTCGTAAGCTACCGCCACACCCAAAGTCAACAATTTGTAACTAAGGGGGCGCCAGTTTGATTTGCTGACATCAGTCAATATACGAATAATGCAACAGAATAAACGATAAAACAACAACTACTTCAAAAATACATTTTAATGAAATATTAAACGTTTTTCGATGATTCGCTTTTAGCTTTAACGTTTTCATAGTTTAGCGTCATGTTTTGAAATGACTTAAATGTGCCAAAAGCATTTAATTTAATGGACTTTGAATTCGCGGAATTTCATTTTATTTCTCTGATATCTTGTGCATTATTTCTTTTTTTGGGGCATCTAAATAAGAAAACAAGTTCAGTAGTCTTTTTTAATTGCAATTTGTAAAACATTATAATCGGCATATCGTTTTCAAATAGGTTCGGATACATTTGGTTTGCGTTTGAAGTATTTTGCAAAATCCATTATTGTATGTGCATGCATGTATATCGCAAAGTCTGTGATAAGTATTTTGAATATAATACATTCTTAAAACCCGAGGATGCATGGTGAACAGGAGTATTAATCATGTTCTAGAAAATATACAAAGAACTAAGTAATCGAAGTTAACATTATCAAAATGATTTATGAAACGTCGGAAAGACTTAAGGATGGCAAATTATAATGAGTTATCAAAGAAGCCGACAACCAAGAAAAACATAAAATGATTTGTTAATGCCCTTAACAGATTATGTATTAAAGAATTTCAAACTGTTCCTGCAACAGTACGAATTGCAGAAACAGACACCATGTGTGATATTGTTTAGTCTTTCTTTAAAAAGTGGCGATATTGCATAAACGTATTGATTGTAATAGATATAGGAAGATGTGGTGTGAGTGCCAATGAGACAACTCTCCATCCAAATAACAATTTAAAAAGTAAACCATTATAGGTAAAAGTACGGCCTTCAACACGGAGCCTTGGCTCACACCGAACAACAAGCTATAAAGGGCCCCAAAATTACTAGTGTAAAACCATTCAAACGGGAAATGCAGGAATGATGGTACATTTTACATATAATAACAAGAATGAATATCATTCCCCAGTAAAGGATCTGAGTGTCGTCTCCTTCAATTATTAATCATAATGAGTGTCGTAACATCATACACGGTTCACTCCGTACTTACTGATCAAATGGATAAAACGAGAAAAAGCTGAGAACAAATTACTAGATTGTTTTTTTTTCTTCAATAAGATAATGACCATAGTTGATATAATTATTCAACATTATAAAGTTCATTTTACTCCTAACAACAACCATAAAAGCCTAGATTATTGTTTTAAACATAAGCTAAAAAAAGTCGCCAAGGAATTTGGTTGTTTTTTTTCGGCAGATAAGGCTGCTAACAATATCATTATTGTTTAACGTAAATTTGATAATTGCGTAAGAATATTACGAAATCACCAACATTTCAACTGACTCCATTTTCGGGGAATGTCATCTGTCAACAACATTAAATTTTAACTACCTCTTTACAAGTAGAACCATATATATGAAAGTTACAACTATGTACTTGTTTCCGAAGCTGCACAAAACTGCTTACAAATATTGATGTATTTCACCTTAAGCCATTGTTCTCCTACTTAACTTTCTATTCTACTTACTAATACACTTGGTACAATAAAAAAACCTGGTAATAAATTGTTCAAATAAGGCCTTTGTACATATCGGGACTAATTACTTTTGGAGTTTCAAAAATTCGTTGGAAGTTCGTGATAAATGACATAAAATAGAGAAGGGAAATGGGGAATGTGTCAAAGAGACAACAACCCAACCAAATAAAAAAATTAAAATAATACAAGACTAACAAAGGCCAGAGGCTCCTGACTTGGGACAGGCGCAAATATGCGGCGGGGTTAAACATGTTTGTGAGATCTCAACCCTCCCCCTATACCTCTAACCAATGTAGAAAAGTAAACGCATAACAATACGCACCTTAAATTTCCGTTCAAGAGAAGTCCGAGTCTGATGTCAGAAGATGTAACCAAGGAAAATCAACAAAATGACAATAAAACATAAATAACAACAGACCACTAGCAGTTAACTGACATGCTTATATTGGTGATTTCAAAGTTTTGATTTTTCTACCATATTGTCACTAGGTCGCTTAGACCAAATTTGCCATTTTTCTCACAGGAACTCAAACGTTTTTCCATCAGTTACAGTAACTTTGTATTTATCTTTTATAGTTTGAGCACAAAAAAATGGCACTCTTAAAAAATTACAATGGCCTACGACCGTAACCCACCTTTCTTTTCGGTGGACTAGAAAGCGTAAATCAAGATACTATATGTCTCTATAACTAACAGGTTACATTTATATATCACTTTATGTAAAATGCAAAGGAAGACACAGCTCTTACACGGAGTCTCAGTATCGCTTCAGTTCAAGATTTACTGAACCATCCCGAGAATTTAACAAGCTGTTGATTTCTTTTAATGTTAAGGAAAAGTTGCGCAAAACAGTCCTCAACAAATGTACTTGTATGTAATGTAATGTAAACTAATGTGTTTTTCTGTATACCTTTGTCTAACTTAGGTGATACCAGAATAAAATGATATATATCAATCAACCAACCACGAAATCAATCTATCATTCACTAAATGTATCAATCAAATAATTACTCTACCTAAAGCCAAGACACTCATTTGTCATTTAGTCAAAGCATAATAATAACAGCCTATTTTTAATTACTTATTTTTTTTACCCATGATTACAAAATACTTTAATATATGGTCATGTCTGAACGAATCGTGAAGAGTGGGCAAGGGTATTTGTCAAAGACGTTCCTTCGTGGGTTTTACATAGACTACTTTATACAGTGTGTGACTCAAAAGCTTGTCAATAATCCCCCAAAAGTTAAACGAATGTAAATTATAGATTGATAGGTATTGAGTGTGGTCACATATATCTAGGTCAGCCTCCATTTTGTCATTTTGTCAGAGAAGCCGTTTTTGTACAGTGATTGATTTATCGGTTTCTTTACACATAGCGGAATATATCTCATACATGTTGATGACACTAGAACCAAATAACAATTAGTACAATTAGAAAATTATGTAAATAATCTCATCCTAGATACCAGGATTTAAATTTTATATTTATGCCAGACGCGCATTTCGTCTACAAAAGACTCATCAGTGATGCTCCGTTAAAAAATGTTAAAAAGCGTAATAAAGTACGAAGAAATAGAGGTCAATCGTTATAACGGAAGGGAAATATCGAATGTCACTGTAAAATGAGGTTAAATTAGATAGAGATAAAAACGAAGTTGTGAAACAGCCGCATATGGACCCTCAAATTTTTTTGGCTAAAGTTTGTAAAGTATAAATTGAGTGGCAGTTCCTCTACTTGAGGCAGCGATTCAAAAAAACTTTCTGGTCATAAAAAACAAATAATAAATACAAAAAAGTGACTTGAAAATCCGTATGAACTAATTAATCAAGGACATGTATGAGTGCTTACAAACGTGTTTAACCCCGCCTCATTTTGTATGTGTCCTTCTAAAGACGATATCGATATCCTGAAATAACTTGTTGTCGTTGGTTACTGTCTGTTACAAATGTGCATAGTGCATAGCTTATCTTCAAAACATAATATATAAAAATGTTCTTTTTCTAAATTGGGGTACTAGCTGATACAAAAGCGTTCAAGTTTATATTCCGTATTATTAACTGCCGTAGTTTTCATAATGTAGGTGACATATTATAAGTACAACGCCCAAAACAAGTCTGTTAACAGTTATATACATTTCAAAGTATCCCGGAAAACGTCCATAGCATTTCCTTTCCGCATAATCTCGTGAATCCAATCAGTGAATGTGAAATTTTTATTAAGACCCTCATTTGTCATACTTTGAACGACCAAAATTAGTCTATATCTTTATTAATATTACTTTTACTGTAAATTATGTTTTTGTGTTATTCTTTTGAAGTGACTCTGTACTTATGCATCCTGTCATACTTTGAACGACAAAATTATTTGATATCTTCGTGTGTGACGTTAAACGATCAATATTTTTAATCTTAAAAAACATATTTACGAACACGTGTGTAATGTTTAAATTTGATCTGACAACAACTATATAGCAAACCACCTTTAGCAAAACCTTTTAACCTATAACTTTAGAAGGTAAATAAATTTAATTTATAATCCTGATATTGGATTTTTTATCCAAAAATAAAGATAAATAGTATAATTATCTAGCTGTTTTCATGAAAATTTGTACATATTTACTTTTTTGTGTTTTTATTTATAGTGTAAAAACAAACAAAAATTAATTTTGCAATAAAACATTTAATGTTTTCAATTGACAGTTATGATAAACATAAATAGTGTTTTCATTTATGTTTTTTCATTGCTTTTACTTATTTTTTTATTTAAAAAAAAAAGAAAAAAAAAGAATACGATGTAATATTAGATTTTACCTTACCTCTCTTACCTTTATAGAGATATGATTAGTTAAATGACTACACGTGGTGACTATGTATATTTGATATAGGATGTCCTAAAAAATATAGGGTTAGCAATCATACATGGTTAGTTACCATATGGGGTTAGTAAGGAGTTATTTCCCTTTCAAAACAAAAAATGATGTCACAACCCTTCATAAAAACAACACGGTGTTTAGGAAAAATCTAAAAGGATTCAACAGACTATAAAATTGATGATAAAAGGTTGAAATTAGTTAATAAAATATGATTAAAGCTAACAAGTTGTTACTCTTGGCATAACGGGGTTACTTCCCTTTCAAAACAAAAAAAAGAAATGTGAAAGGATTCAACAGACGAAGTAATTAAATACATGTAATGAATGATTGCAATTAATTTATAAATCAAATTTAAAGCTAAAAAGTTGCTATTGATGGCAATTTTTTTCTGTATAGACAAATGGAAGTAGGATCTTAATACTAAGTATTGAAGACTTGATCACTTTGATAGGCCGCTAGTCAAAGTACCACATGTGAAGATAATCGGTAAGATTAATTCGTTACACGATGTGCTAGTGACCAATAACAATGTAATGTAGTAAATGTATAGAGTGAAATAAACATAATAAACATTTAGCATTTTCCTCACTACTAATTTTGGTTTCGGTATCGGTTTCGGAATATGGCTTCGCTCTCACCCCATATGGAACTTACTGTCCCCATATATATCGTATTAGGTCACTAACACACCATGTAACTAATAATATGTGTTCGAATGATGATATTGAAAATGACTTACCTTCCATATTGTTTTATTTGTGTCCCTAGCATGATGTCTGGTTTGTGTGTTTCAATCAGATTTTGAAGTTCTATTTTTTTGTCGCTTACTAGGCTTCTGCAGTTTACAACCATAATTTTTATTTGGTTGCAATTATTACTCGTATGTTTGTCGTTGGTGTTTTCTGTTGGAAATTCGTTCTCGTTCCCAGTCTGATAGTGTTTCGGACGACTGTGCTTGATTCATTCATGAAAAAAGAATTGGTGACTGTCATGAGTCTGCTTTGGGGACATTATAATACTAAGCTATGGATGTTCTGGAATTTCTTGTAGTCCTCTTTTGTAAGACCGTCACATTTTGCATGAACCCACGTATGGCATTCATCAAATTACAGTCATTGGTGATTTTCGGCTGCAGGTTTACTTCAAATGGCAAAGGGTTTAGTTGGATATCCCCAGAAAGATTAGTCGATGAAAAGAGTCCAAACAACTGCGTTGGTGTTTTCGAGATGCAGTTTTTTAAGTTGAATTTTTTAGTGTAGACCAATCGACATGTTCCATTCTAAAATGGGATCTTGATTTAGCCAGATATTCGATGTCGGCTCTATGTTTCTGATCTCATAGCTATATTGGTCATATTGTCTTTTATATGTATGTATAATGCATATATGAAATACAGAAATAAGGTTGTACTGTGTATATTTTTTTTAAAAGGGTGCCACGTACAATCTCCCGTCATATTGTAAAGCATCAACGTCTGACGTATTAAATTATAATCTTGGTACCTTTGATAACTATATACAAAATATGACGCATCCAGAGCTTCAATTTTGGAAATTGTAAAACTTTTAAGAAATAAGCTAACACCGCCCCCGCTGCATCACTATACCTATACGGATAAGGTGGAAGGAGGTAGGTTTCACGATCGCCCTGCCCCTCCCCTCCAATAATGAAAGAGGTGGTCACTTTAGGTTCTTAAACAACCTTTACATCATAAAAAAAGCATAGTTGGGGAAAGTGCATGGGTTTGAATGAACAAATGCAAGAATTGAACAATCTGGGTAACAAATAAGGGAGGGATGGTCACATTGTGTCAGCAGATAAAGCATGTTTGTGTGTAAAACTCATTACATTTACTGCTTGATAAACGAATTAGGTATTGACAATTCACTTGGAAAACTCAATATATATCCCCACGACACTTACTTAAGAGGAAATCCTGGATAATCACACGTCTGTTAAATGTTCCTTTAGAATTTTAGACAAAGACGAAGAACTGGATCTTCCATCACTGTATTGGATACCTAACCAACATAAGTGTCCTCACAAACACCGGTATGTTGCTGGGTCCTTCAAGTGCTTCACGAAACCACTTTTTGAATTGATAACACCAAGTTTATCAGCATTCAAAGCCGGGCTACAAAGTTATTGTGAAACTGCCTATTCTAGAGGTGTTGTGAATCAGATGACAGAATGTGAATACTAAAAAAATCAAAAGATATTTAGGAGTACATTCAATCTAAGACTCTTTCATCTTGCAATAGTATTACAACATTTGACTTTTCTAAACTTTACACAAGTATTCCCCATTCCTAAACTAAAAGACAAATTGAAAGAGTTGGTATTGCTTTGTTTCATAAAAAAGAATGGCCAACGTGGATACAAATAAACTCATCATAGATACATGGATTCAAATTTTATATATACGCCAGACGAGCGTTTCGTCTACAAAAGACTCATCAGTGACGTTGGAATCAAAAATGTTTTTGAAAGGCCAAATAAAGTACGAAGTTGAAGAGCATTGAGGACCGAAAATTCCTAAACGTTTTGTCATATACAGCTAAAGTAATCCAATCCTGAGGTTGAAAAGCTTTAGTATTTAAACAATTCGAAGTTTTGTTCACAATTTATAATTATGAACATATCAATGATAACTCAAGTCAAGAAGTGCAGACTACTGGGCTGGCGATACCGTCGGGGAAATAAATCTCCACCAGCAGTTGCATCGACCCAGTGGTTGCAAATAAACTCATCATAGATACATGGATTTAAATTTTATATATACGCCAAATATCTTATCTTAGGGAGGGCTATATAAAAAATTCAATCTGATTCAGACAAAAAATATTCTGAAACTGACATTCTTAATTGACAACATATTTGTTACGTTTGAAGGACGTGTTTTTCAACAAACAATTTGCCTTCCCGTGGAAACCAACTGTGCCCCTCTTCTTGCCGACTTGTTCCTTTATTCTGTTGAGGCTGACTTTATACAAGAACTTCTTAGGAAAAAAGAAAAGAAGTTTAGCAATACTTGTATCCTTTAACTTTACTTTCCGCTATATAGATGATGTTCCCTCACTAAATAATTCAACATTTGGTGACTATGTTGTACGCATCCATCCTGTCGAACTAGAGATAAAGGATACAACAAATATAGTTAAGTCTGCCTCTTATCGAAATTAACGATGAATGGTTGGAAACAAAACTTTACAATAAAAAAGATGATGTCAGCTTCCCATTTGTGATATGATATGGTTGAGGTTAAAAAATTGGAAAAATAGAAAAAAGTCTATTGACCATTATGATTTAATGATTGTTTTACCAGCATGATGTCTTATCTTTTGCTTTTTTTGATACAGCTAATAATATGATATCTGGATTGCATTCAATATCGTTGCAGCTACATATGGATACCTAGATTTTTGACTACTGAATGTGTGCACACAGCTAGCCTAGCAGCAATAGCTGCTATATCTAGATCTATTTAACAGCGTGGCTAGCTACACGTTCAGTATTCAAAAATCAAGTTAGCCATATGTAGCTGCTAAGATATTGAATGCAACCCGTCACTTAGCTACCATATAATTTGACACTAATTAATAAGGGAAAAATACCCGACAGAGTACCTGTTATTTCTATATTATCATTTATTTTATTATGTAACCAATAAACTAATTTTAACACCTGAATTTTGACCTGACAGCCAGGAAACAAAAGCCTTTTGTATTCATGTTATTTAAATTAACAAACCATTATTAATTAGACGAACAGGAAAAAAATAGATAGTTTACAAAATGCTTTAGCTATTAGAATGTAAAGAACGCATGATAAAATTTTCACGGAATTCAATTTCGCGATTTCCCTTTACCATGCTTACCAACCTAAATAGGTGAAAATATACACCTCACAAAAATAACCCGCTATATGGTATTTCTTCATTTGTTACTTTTTTTTTGTCATATATTTATGTATATTTCTTTTTTAAATTGTCTATATGATAATGGTGCATACTTATATCATTACTTCAATCAACTGATACTCATTTAATCTGAAATTCAATGAAGTAACAAAGCAATTCATCTGCAGACTATATTTTCAGATTGTTTGAAACATAAACATATAAGGAGAGTTTATTAAGATTTTTAAGAATTTTTGCATTACTTAATTTTTATTCTAAGTAATTTCAAAAATGTTTGCATCCATATTTGATGGCAGTTGGGGTCATCAACCATTTTAACTGAATCATTTCCTTACAAAATCAATAACATAAGAGGAGACAGAGTATTTGGACCTCACAAATAGTATTTAAACCGAGTTACAAATCATTTGCACTTGAAATTTCAGAAAATTTAAGCCAAAATTTTTAGTTTTACCAAAAGTTTAAAAAATCTTGCTGAGATTATAATTCATTATTACCAGGATTACAAACATGACAAATGTAGTAAAATTGAAACTAGAGGGGTTAAAGAGCATGTGTCGCTCACCTTGGTCACCTTGGTCTATGAGCATATTTAACAAAGGACACAGATGGATTCATGACAAAATTGTGTTTTGGTGTTGGTGATGATTTTGTAGATCTTACTTTATTGAACAATCTTGCTGTTTACAATAATCTCTATCTATAATGAAATTGGACAGTAACACCTTAAGGGGTCAACTGACCACTTTGGTCAAGTTGAGTTATTTGTAGCTCTTACTTTGCTGTATATTATTGCTATTTATAGTTTATCTCTATCTATAATAGTATTCAAGATAATAACCAAAAGCTGCAATATTTTCTTTAAATTACCAATTCAGGGGCAGCAGCCTAACAACTAGTTGCCCGATTGGTCTGAAAATTTAAGGGGCAGATAGATTTGGACCAAATTAACAATTGTTTCCATAGCAGATTTTCTCTAAATGCTTTGGTTTCAGAGATATAAGCCAAAAACTGCATTTTACCCCATGTACTATTTTTAGCCATGTTGGCCATCTTGGTTCACGGGCAGGGTCATCGGACACATTTTTAAAACTAGAAACCCTAATGATGATTGTAGACAAGTTTGGTTAAAATTTTCGTAGTAGCTTCAGGGGAAAAGATTTTTGTAAAAGATTACAAAAATTTACAAAAAATTGTTAAAAATTGTCTATAAAGGACAATTACTCCTTAAGGGGTCAATTGACCATTTTGGTCATGCTGACTTATTTGTATATCTTACCTTGCTGAACATTATTGCTGTTTACAGTTTATCTCTATCTATAATAATATTCAAGATAATAACCATAAACAGCAAAATTTCCTTAAAATTACCAATTTAGGGGCAGCAACTCAACAACGGGTTCTCTGTTTCATCTAAATATTTCAGGGCAAATAGATCTTGACCTGATTAAAAATTTAACCTCATGTCAGATTGATGCTCGAAATGCTTTGATTCCAGATATATGAGCCAAAATCTACATTTTACTCCTATGCTCTATTTTTAGCCATGGCAGCCATCTTGGTAGGTTGGCCATGTCAACGGACACATTTTTAATCAAAGTTACCCCAATGATGATTGTGGCCAAGTTTTATTCAATTTGGCCCAGTAGTTTTGTGTAAAAGTTACCGACGATGACGGACGTAAAGTGATGAGAAAAGCTCACGTGGCCCTTCGGGCCAGGTGAGTTAAAAATGAACCGATGAAAATTGTCAATTAGTAGGGGCAACTAGAATACTAATATTTAATTAAAGAAATTGATAATCTGAATAAAAAAAAAAGCAGTATGAAATTTAAGATTATAATAATTAACAAATGATTAACCAATTACATGTATCATGATTAAGGAAATCTTCCAAACTTACTTTTTTTCTTTTAGAAAAATATTTCATCGTTAAACATATCATGCATATACATTTTAAGTAATACAAATGTATATGGATCATTTTAACCTAGAAAGTATTAATAATGCAAAAGTCCTATAAAATTCTTAAAATATCAATAAACTCTCCTTATGTTTCAATCGTAACTAAAATCCCCTTCCCTTTCATGAATGTGACCTACCGCATTAGACTATTTACCGGATTTGTTATAACACGAGTAACACGACGATTGCCACATGTGGAGCAGGATCTGCTTACCCTTCGGGAGCACCTGAGATCACCCCTAGTTTTTGGTGGCGTTCATGTTGCTTATTCTTTAGTTTTCTATGTTGTGTGATGTGTACTATTGTTTGTCTGTTTGTCTTTTTCATTTTTAGCCATGGCGTTGTCAGTTTATTTTCGATCTATGAGTTTCACTGTCCCTCTGGTATGTTTTGTTCCTTTTTTATAGATGAAGAAATACCATACAATTGGTTATTTTCACATATTTTGGCGGGCAAGGGGAAATCGAGAAATTAAATTTTGTGAAAATTTTTAACATGTGTTTGGTACTTTTTAATTAGCTAAAGCATTTCGTCAATTATCTATGTTTTCCTGTTCTGTGATTGATAAGCAGTCATATGGACAATTAGCGGTGTACTATAATTGACTATCTTGATTTCAATACTGTTATATTACAATATATTTATGTTAGCGTGGAGAAAAGACTCTTTCAGTTTCAGTTTCTGAAATAATATTCAAAAATAATATAATTCTAATTTTGTGATGTTACATTCCAAATATCAGGACCAATCCGACCTCCATGATTTAGTCAAGCAATCAAGCAATTTGACAAAATAGATGTAACAAATATGACAAAAATTATTTTGTGACAAATTTTTGTATGTAATAAATTGATTAGGACAAATCGACAGGACAATGTCAGGACACACATGTACATGTAAGTGTAACCCATCAATAACGCATTTTTTTTACTACGATTATAAAACATTTAAAAGTAATGTTTGTACTGCTGGTAAACATGGTAAAACTAATTTTTAAATTTTAATATTCTTATTCTTTTTTCCACATGTGATACAGACCCATCATACAGTAAGAAAGAAGAAAAGTATCTTGAAGAAACTAGCTTTATCCTACGGAGTTTAGAAATTTCTTTTAAACCATAAACACATAATTTTGTTTTCTTAACAGTGGGTAGAAGCTGCCACGCAGCCATATTGACAATTTAGCAAAGTGATATCTTACTAATTATACGAATAAATGGGTGTCAAGGTATTTTCACTACTGTAGACTAATATTACAATATATATATGATTTAAAGCTATTTTTGTGATTGTGATCAGGGCAATATAGGTAAGGGGAGGGAAAGCAATGATAATATGCTTTGTCGTGAAACAAGGCATCTCGGCACATGACAAACTCGGCACATGTCACCTCGGCTTCGTACTCACTCGGCATATTGTATATATATATTGAGGAGTAAAACCTGTAATATACAAGTCACCGACCGTGCAAGGGCTGTATTGCCAGTCAAGGTCGTTTAAAACTTCCACAAGTTCTACCAAGTCATGCAAGTGGAAAGTAAAAACTTGATTGTTGTTGGTGACAAGGCAGCTTTGTGCTAGCTACACATAGAACTCAGATAATGAAACCTGAACTAATCTATTTCACCTTCATGAGACATTTTGAGTTGACAACTGGCAATCTTGAAAAAAGTAAAATCACAAAATGAACTTAGAGGAAAATCTACTCGGAAAGTCCATAATCACATGGCAAAATCTAACAACAAAACACATCAAAAACGAATGGACAAGAACTGTCATATTCCTGACTTGGTACAGGGATTTTCAAATGTAGAAAATGGTGGATTAAACCTGGTTTTATAGCACTAACCCTCTCACTTTGATAACAGTCTCATCAAATTGCGTTATATTTACAATGATGCGTGAACTAAACAGTCATAATAATTAAAATAGTCAAAATATGGGTACAGCAGTCATCATCGTGTAACAATTTTAAAAGAAACAATTTAACAGAACACAAAAACATCTATCTACAAACACATTCCTTGATTCGCGTGTCTGACCCTGACAGAAAATATCGGTCTCCTGCAAATCGTTGCTGCTGGTCTGTTGCGAACTTGCTGCTGACTTGCAGCGAACACATGGTCTGTAATTGCAGCATGTGTGGTGCAATTACGCTGCAGGTCTGCTGCAAACAATTTACCATCATCGCTGCAAATGAGTGTTTGCTGCAGCCCTGCTGTAAACATTTATATGCAAATGAGTGTTTGCAGCAGACTTGCAGCAAACATTTGTATGCAAATTAATCTTTCACCTGCGTGTTTGCTGCAGACCCGCGGCAAACATTTATTTTCAAATAAATCTTTCTCTTGCGTGTTTGCTGCAAACTTGCAGGAACTACATACATTATACAATTAATCAAGGTCATGTTGTGTACACATCACATTATATATATTACACAGCAAATTATGATAAAAAGTTAGGTTACTTACATAGTTTTACATACAATAATTCAAATACTTTATTATTTGCAAAATTATCAAGTTATACCTTTTTGAATTAATTTAATTGTTTTTGGTTTGTTACGTGCTCAAATGATATTGTATGCATGACCATCTATTTAAAAATACAAAAAAAACAATTTATTTTAAATTTATTGTGTGCATATAAACAGCTCTTTGATTAATATTGTCACATAATTCAACTTGAATTATAAAAACATAATATTTATTAAGTTATAATTATAATCTCGAAACATACTTGAGTCTGAGAGTACTGTATATTTATAATATCTGTAATTTAACATGTTTGATAATGTTTTTCAAACCTTCATGCAGGTTTTTGTGGTGGAGACGAATTTCATATGTTTACATTTCTACGAAGAATTTCTACTTACAAATAATGTTTTTAAAACTAAACTTTAGATTTCCAACCTAAAATGCTCCTTGAATACTCAGTTATTATATGATTCAAACACCATCAACATTTTCAAATTTCAAATCTTTATCTTCCAGGAAGTTACCTATACCCTTACCGAAAAATAAGCCCTGCGGCAAACTTTGCCGCAAGCTTGCAGCAAACGTTAGCTGCAAACTGTCGCAACCATTTTACCATGCAAATGAAGTTTGCGGTAAGCTTGCTGCAAACATAATTATGTAAATCAGTTTTGCCGCAAGCATGATGATAACATTTATTATGTTATTAAAACATGCAGTTCTATGAACTATTTGTACTTACAAAATTACATACTGATTATCCCATATTATTGAACCAAAATGCCTCCTTGATCTCTTTTATGTGAAATACATTTCCAAACACAACCAACATGACCTAGCCACACTTTTAAATTCTTAGTATTCATGAAGTGCCAACTAGGCATGCCAAGTCAGTATTGTGTAATTACTGCAATCTTCTGGCAATCATTTAGAATGGCGAAAGTTTTCTGCAATCCTGCGGCAAACATTTAGAATGGTCAAAGTTTTCTGCAATCTTGCGGCAAACATTTTTTATTATTTTAAAGTTTCTGGCAATCTTACGGCAAACAATGATGTTTCTGCAAACTTGCCGCAAGCTTGCAGCAAAAATCTGCAATGTTTGCCGGAAGTTTGCAGCAAGCGGCAAACATCTGCAAACACTATTTTCTGTGTTCCTGCAAGTCTGTTACAAGTTTGCGGCAAACAATTCAGTTTCATAAGGGTATGCATGCTCAGTCATTTTATGGAATTCTTGCAATGTTCTCGCAAACATGTAGAATTGACAAATATTTCTGCAATCTAGATGCGAACATTCCTTATATTCTAGTTTTTCCTGCGATCTTACTGCAAACATAATTGTTTCTGCAAACTTGCCGCAAGGTTGCAGCAAAAAGCTACAATGTTTGCAGGAGGTTCGCAGCTAGCTAACATTTATTTAATCGTCACATATATCTGTCGTTCAATGTATATTCAAACAATTTTAAAATTTTACATAGGCAATGTTAGCATACAGGGTTAAAAAATCTAAAGTATGTAAGAATTAATTTCAGAAATAGACAGAGATTTTAAAAAGTCCAAAAGTTATATAGAATTTTATAAGAATCTACGCGATTGCATAATTTTGACGTGTATGGTTCCATGTATTTTGTAATTAATAATAGAAATATATCATAATGTCATAAAATAGAACAATATCATACTGACGGGATCTTTTGAAGTGCAGAGTCACGTTATAAGAACAAAAGAAATACAAAAAGTTGCATATACAAAACACACCAGCAAAAAATTAGAGATAATACAATCACATTGACGGGATGTTTAAGTACCGAGCCACTGGATATCACATAAAACAATCCAACAGTAAAAGTAATATTAATAATAGAACAATGACAAATGAAAGAACAATCCTGTACGAACTGTGACGCCCGTATATGACACGGAAACCAGACTACCAGGCGTAGAAATCATACTGTATCCTGGCGGCATTGCAGTGTTTACCCAATGCATTTCGAGGTGTCAACCAGTCGTAAACCAGGCGTAAACCAAGCGTAAAATTAGGCGTAATATTTAAATGAGTACACCTGGTTCACACAAAAATAGGCGTAATATGCAAATGAGTACGCCTGGTCAATAAATAAACCAGGCATTATATCCATACATAATGCTACACTTATTTTAGATCAGTGTATTAACCTAGCTGTGTACTTTTGTGTATTTGATACAAACTTCTGTACTGTTGCTTTTATTTCTCATTGTTTGACAAAAAAATTGAAATATTAACCATTGAAGAAGCTAATATATAAATAAATACATTTTAGACAGACACTGGCACAAATAAGTTTAAAATTAAGTTTAAATAAGAATTATGACAATTAATTTTTCTTAAATAAAAGTAGCATTTTAACTAAGTTGTTTTTGAAAATTATTGTCGTTTGAACTAAAATATAAATGATAATACTGCAATTTAACTTAAAGTAAAAGATTTTAATGTTATTATCCAAGGATATAGATTTAGGGATTTCAAAATATCTGATAGAACATAAATCTTAATAACTTAGTTATACTCACATTATTAATTTTTACCATGTATACTACTTTCCTTTTATTTCACAATTTTCATTAATCAATTTGATTCAGTATTTCAAATTTCAAATTCTTCCAAAAAGCACAAAACAAGCTAATTATCCCTGAATATATGAAGCTGCCATAAGTTCAACTCTTGCAAACTAAAACCAAGGAGCCAAATTTTGAAAAAAATCCAATGATCCTTTAAACAAAGCATTATGGATATTTCTATTTACGCCATACCCACAGTTTTACGCCCGTAACAAAATTTACGCCTTGCTTATTTCAATTTACGCCAGGTTTACAGCTTTTTTCTAAGCCCGTAAGGACTACAAATTTACGTTTCCTGCTCCCTTACGCCTGGATCTAGACACGTAACTACCACTTACGCCTGGTTTACGCCTTATAATTTGGTACGGGATATATCATGTATATCCTTCAGCTTGTGATACTTAATTTTAAATTTAAATGACCAGTTCCAACATAGAATTGGTCATACAAAGTTCCTTCAAATTCACAAATGATCCTACCTAAAAGTTTAGATGATAATGTAATTAAAAATAGATATGAATAATATGTAATACTGATTAAAAAAAATATTTGTTACTGAAACAAGGAGCATATGCCCCTGAACAGTACCGATAAAACATGTCCAACGCATGGGGCATCTACATCTACATCTACATCTACATCTACATAATATTTCTTAACTTCAATATGTTGAAGATTACAAAAACGGATACTAGGGAAAAGTTTAAAATATGAACATATTTACAAAAATTTCAAATCTTTTTTTTTATTTAGTTTGTCTCTGATTTTGTATATAGATAAAAACATGATTATGATATAACTTCTAAGTCTTGGCTACAGGCTACCTTGTATAGAAATTAATTCCACAACCTTATTCTTATTGTTCTAGGAAACAATGAATATAAATGGTAATTTGTGGGAGAGAAAGGCTGTACACATTTGTGTTCTTTTGATTGTACTAAATATTGTATATGGATACTAATTGGTGTTGGATTTTGTAAAGCATTGTGACTGATGCGAGATTTCTTCTTTGTTGTAAGGTAGGCATTGGAACTTGTTCTTTCATTAACTTTCTCAGAGACATATATAATTGTCTTTTACTTTCTTAACCTTTTATTTGTCATTCCTTCTCACATCAACTAGAAGCATAAAAAATTCAAATTGTACCATTCATTTTTGTAACACTTTATCTGTGATGTGATTTATAAAATTTGGTAGACAGGGCGATTCCGCTCTTTTTTGTTTTTTGGTTGTTTTTTTTAAATTAGAACCTTTTTAATTTTGGCCAGTGGAACCATTTTAATAAATTCAATTATAATACAGGAATGACAGCATATTAATGCATATATATCCGAGTTATTTAGCAGTCATACAAGAATCTCATGCAAAGCGGAAAAATACCTCCTCAATTATTTTCGAAAATTGTAGAAAAAAGATGCCGCTGACAATGAGGGTGCTGCATAAGAGAGGGTCTGGATTGGGGATCCCCTGCTCTGTAAACTTCATAGAAGTCAGTCTGTAAACAAAGTCAAATATAGTCGTATTTGGGCTAATATATGTAAATTGTTCAGCTGATTTTTATTCACCGTAAGATAAGTTAAGATAAGATAATTTCATTAACCAATCATGGTGCCCCAAATTTTAGCCAAGAATTACAAAATTAAGAACTTCAGAATATTAGAATGATTAAAGTAACATAATTATAAACCATGTTTTTGACAAAACATAAAGGTATGTTTGGAGCCACTGTGACCTGGAGAGATTAGATAATTCAATAGCCCTATTTCCTAGGTTCCCATTTAAGAAGCTGTAATCCTCTATTTTGTTGTAAAGTTTTATTTTCAACCGACCCTCATTGTCAATTTTAAGATGTAAGTCAAGATATGAGGCATATTAAACTGTATTTGTTATATCCTTTATCCCTCGTTCGATGAGACAGATGCGTCCAACATAGTTTCTTGCAAACTATGAATTATTTAGTCAGACATCAGTTCTATATATTCTTTTGTTTTATAGAGTCTCTACATAATACATACTAGTATATATTTGTTAGAATTACCAGAAATCTGCTGAAAATGCATTTGTCCGAAATGTTCTGTTGGCACCTCAACACTCTTTTATTATCATAACGTTAACAATAACGTTAACAACGTGGACACCACAAATAAAAAGAAATGAATTATATGATAAAAATTTGAATTATATTATATGATTGTTTATTCGCTGCAGTCTATTGGGAGTTGGCAGTATACAAGTATTCTTTGTCGTTTCCAAGATCGTGGTGATAAATTATGCTGTGGTGTGACATTGATTTGTTTTTATAACAAGGACATTGTAATATCTTTTGATTCCAATCTACAAAACGAGTGGAAAACAACTGACTTGGTATGGGCATTTTTTAAAAGGAATTAATGGGTTGAACCAGGTTTTATCACTACTATTTCAAATAACGATATGAATGGTAGTATTTTTTTTATCTGTAATAGGGCAAGTAAACCATGGATTGAACATTTTTGCATGCTCGAGTGTCGTATTGACTGCTTTTCGAAGGTAATGCAATATTATAATAGCTTCAACGTGTGTTACGGTATTTTATTGTATGGTCTGATTTTACGTAATGATGTTTTATTATTGCGTGATGATAGTTGTCTTTACATAATGTGGTTTTGACATTAAGTAATGACCTTTTTATATTACTCAATATGGAATATTCATTACGCAATGACATTTCAAGAGAGGACTATGGATTTTCAATTTCTGGCATTTACTAAAAGAACAGACATAGATCGAATTTGGAACCGGCTTGTAAAGATGTTGCCTACTGAATCACTTTATGTCATCACTCCAGCATCACATGGCAAAATGTTACTTATCTTTCTGGGACTATTATACCAAGTTCACGGAAGGAACTATTGATACAACGCTTCTGAAAAATATTATTGGTATTAGCTGCCATAGAAGATATACAAACACACATGCAAGGTAGCATGTTTTCCTAATTCTAACAACTATATTGGGGACGTTCTGAAACAGGCTATGTCCTTTAGTTTTGACAATGAAGGCCTCATCATAGCAAAAGCAGCTAGAATAGTATAAAAATATATGTTTGATACTATGAATAACTTACAGGGACACTTAATACAGGATTTCAACATTAATCAATTTCACAAACACCCATACACGTGATTCTTTATCTGAAAAGTGATAAGTTGTACGTAGTTATATCCTTGCACAATCAAGCTGTTATGTCTGCGAAATGGTTAGTACTTTATGTCATTAAACTATATAACTGAACTGTTTCACAAAGAATCGTTCTTACGAAGGAAACTAATGTCTGTATAACTGATTTATGTCCCTGTAAAGCTTTTTTAGTATACAAAATGCTAGTATATTTTCGACTACTAGTGTTTAAACTGACTTTGCAATGATGCTGTCTTCATTTTCACGCTTTATATGTGGTCTGTTTCAGCGCTTTACCAACACCATCGCTAAAAATAAGAAGAATGTATCTACCTCGCTTGTGTGCTTTTAGATCTGATATTTCAGCTAGTTTTAAATTTTTCAGAAACGTTTTATTAGTCATTCCTTCCACGACAACTAAAGGCGTTTACTGTACAAGTAAGCACGATTGGTAATGTAAGGTTGAAGATTCGCACAATATCTGTTCCAGACCATGTGCCCTCAATGTATTGTATTAAGTACATATCCATTAATAATAGAAGCATGATACTTGCAATTGACCTCCTATGATATTACATTTCCAGGATTTAGTTAAACTAAGAGATCAGTGCACAGCCACGGATTCTTTTGCCGATCATAATGCCGCTAAATGCAGACCGTTTTTGATTTTCTGATTTTTTTAGTGTGCTCATAGCTATTTGCTTTGACCCTTACCTAAATTTCTGCAAAGTGGGTGGAGGTTTTATCAAAGTTGTTTTAACCTTAGCCGTATTTGGCACAACTTTTTGGAATTTTGGATCCTCAATGCTCTACAACTTTTTACTTGTTTGGCTTTATACATATTTTGATATGAACGTCACTGATGAGTCTTATGTAGATGAAACGCGCGTCTGGGGTACTAAATTATAATCCTGGTACCTTTAATAACTATTTAAACCACTGGGTCGATGCCACTGCTGGTGGACGTTTCGTCCCCGAGGGTATCACCAGCCCAGTCGTCAACACTTCTGTGGTGACATGAATACCAATAATGTGGTCATTTTTATAAATTTCTTGTTTACAAAACTTAGAATTTTTCGAAAAACTAAGGATTTTCTTATCTCAGGCATAGATTACATTAGCCGTATTTGGCACAACTTTTTGGAATTTTGGATCCTCAATGCTGTACAACTTTGTACTTGTACGGCTTTATAAATATTTTAATATGATCGTCACTGATGAGTTTTATGTAGACGAAACGCGCGTCTGGCGTACTAAATTATAATCCTGGTACCTTTGATAACTATTCCATTATCAACCAAATGATTTATTTTCATCCAATTATGAATTTGGAGATCTATTTATTTTGGCTAAACTTTGAAATTCAAGATTTTGAAACATGGCCGCCATTCAATGTGGGTAACATTTTAATAAATTTTATTCAACAAGGCAATTGGTATAAGCACTGTCACTATGTTTCATGTTAATATCTTTACTAACATAATTTTCATGAATTATATTATATTGATGTATTCAATAGAAATCAAACGTCCCCATATAAAACTAGAGGCTCTAAAGAGCCTGTGTCGCTCACCTTGGTCTATGTGAATATTAAACAAAGGACGCAGATGGATTCATGACAAAATTGTGTTTTCGTGATGGTGATGTGTTTGTACATCTTACTTTACTGAACATTCTTGCTGCTTACAATTATCTCTATCTATAATGAACTTGGCCCAGTAGTTTCAGTGGAAAATGTTAGTAAAAATTAACAAATTTTTTGAAAATTGTTAAAAATTGACTATAAAGGACAATAACTCCTTAGGGGGTCAATTGACCAATTGGGTCATGTTGACTTATTTTAAGGTCTTACTTTGTTGTACATTATTGTTTACAGTTTATCTATATCTATAATAATATTCATAATAATAACAAAAAACGGCAAAATTTCCTTAAAATTACCAATTCAGAGGCAGCAACATAACAACGGGTTGTCCGATCCATCTGAACATTTCAGGGCAAATACATCTTGACCTAATAAACAATTTTTACCCATGTCAGATTTTCTCTCAATGCTTTGGTTTTTGAGTTATAAGCCAAAAACTGCATTTTACCCCTATGTTTTATTTTTAGCCGTGGCGGCCATCTTGGTTAGATGACCGGGTCATCGGACACATTTTTCAAACTAAATACCCCAAAGATGATTGTGGCCAAATTTGGATTGATTTGGCCTAGTAGTTTCAGAGGAGAAGATTTTCGTAAAGGATTACTAAGATTTACGAAAAAATGGTTAAAAATTGACTATAAAGGGCAATAACTCCTAAAGGGGTCAACTGACCATTTCGGTCATGATGACTTATTTGTAAATCTTACTTTGCCGAACATTATTGTTGTTTACAGTTTATCTCTATCGATAATAATATTCAAGATGATAACCAAAAACAGCAAAATTTCCTTAAAATTACCAATTCAGGGGCAGCAACCTAACAACGGGTTGTCCGATTCATCTGCAAATTTCAGGGCAGATAGATCTTTACCTGATTAACATTTTTACCCATGTCAGATTTGATCTTATTGCTTTGGTTTCTGAGTTATAAGCCAAAATCTACATTTTACCCCTATGTTCTATTTTTAACCATGGCAGCCATCTTGGTTGGTTGGCCGGGTCACGCCACATAGTTTTTAAACTAGATACCCCAAGGATAATTTTGGCCAAGTTTGGTTAAATTTGGCCCAGTAGTTTCAGAGGAGAAGATTTTTGTAAAAGCTAACGACGGACGACGACGGACGACGGACGCCGGACGACGGACGCCGGACGCCGGACGCCAAGTGATGAGAAAAGCTCACTTGGCTCTTTGGGCCAGGTGAGCTAAAAATGACCGCCTTTCCCACACATTTCGACTTTAAGAATGGGTCAATAGCTGAAAATGTTTTTCATGACCTATACTTTTATTATGTCAAATTGCATGCTTTTACCACAATCTGAGCAATTTTGCTTTAAAAATCTGCACAAATCAACCGGACCAATATTAAATTATAATCCTGGTACCTTTGATAACTATTTACACCGCTGGTTCAATGTCACTGCTGGTGGAAGTTTCGTCCCAATTGGTATCAGCATAATGATCACCAATGAAATCATGTCAACACAATTATCACGAATCATTTTACTCTTGGTTTAAAAAATACAACAACACGTCGAAATAAGTGTAAGTTACCGCGTTGTAAGCCGTAGAGCCTTGATTTAAAAAATTTGTACACTACATGTACCTAGGAAAAATATAAAACAATTTAAAAATAAGACAACCACTGAATTACAGGCTCCTGACTTGGGACAGGCAGATAAAGAATGTGACCATGTTTGTGAAATCTCAACAAATGAAACAACACGTTATGAATAGCATGCGTCGGAAGCGCTTTTCTGGATTGACCTTTATCAGGAACGCTCAAAGCCGAATATTTGAAAGCCAACCTTCCCCTAATCTGGAACAGTGATGTTACAGCACAACATAGGAACAAACTATAAATCTCATTTAAAAAAGGCTTAACTCGTCAGATCGATGAAAAGAAATACATGAAACAAAACAAAAAATAGACCGGATTTGGCAGCCAGGGTATATATACAGAAACACCATAACAACAAAAATGACATAATGCAGATCTGAGAGTACTCGCAGGTATTGACAGCTAGTCCAAAGCCAATAACAACTAATACAAAAAAAAACATGTATATCAGACTAAGACCATACCAGTTTAAAAAAAGAAATATGTAAGAACGTTTTATTCCTGATTTCATGTGTATTTTTTTCAAATATTCACCTGTTTTTGTAACAGATTGTTAATGGAATGACTGTTATGTTTCTTCTGTCTGTGAAGAAATAACATAAACAATGTGGTGCATATTGATTAAACCGCGTAGCGCGTTGTATAAAAGCGTGAATCAAATTTTTTATGTTAGTTAGTCAGACCTGACACATGTTACAATTTAATTCTAAATTCCAATTTTCAGGAGTAAATCACGAAGAAATGTTGATGACGACACGGTCACATGAAACAAATTATGTTTATGAGCTGATAGACAAACAACTTTCAGTCAATTATCCAAAATTTAATTTTCTGAAATATTTCTGAAAATCAAAGACTGAGATAAATGCCTGTTTCTCCATTTTCAGTGAAGTGTTACATACTGTAGGTGAATGTAATATTCGACAACAATATGTCTATGCATTGTATTTTCGTTGTAGATGCCTTGTACAAGTGAGAATGTTAGCGCTGATAAAACCAGGTTCAATCCACCATTTTCTACATTTGAAAATGCCTGTCAGGAATATGACAGTTGTTGTTCATTCGTTTGATGTGTTTTATCATTTGATTTTGCCATTTGATGAGGGACTTTCCTTTTTGAATTTTCCTCGGAGCTCAGTATTTTTGTGATTTTACTTTTTTTCTAGCTTCATAAGATCATGGTAATGTTGGTTAGAAAGTTTTCGTCTTACAAAATATCAGTTTAATCAATGAGGGCCAACATGTTTATCTATTTTTTTACAACTAATTTTTATAACGTTCTTGATGATCACAAATCAGTCACTTCTTTACAATGATTTGATTAAATAATGTTTTATTAGATAAATGATTTAACTTGTCACTCATAATATGGTTGGCGATGTAGATGATATTGTATACGATTTGAGCAATACCTATTCATCTATGCAAAAGATGTCTCTAATATTTCAACTAAAATAATAAAGTCATTGGATGTTTGTTACAACAGATGCTCTGAGATGTGCACTAAGTGTCCATTTTCAGTGAAGGGATGTATGAACAGCGTGCCATGTCTGGTCTGTGTTTTTGATACTTTTGATTCTGCTTTGTATCGATCAAATGAATTCATATACATTGTAATCCATTGTACTATTACATCACTGTCATAGGTTATTTGTGTTACGTGCCTGTCCCAAGGCAGGAGTCGTTAATTTTCTCGTTTGATTTGTTTTACATTTGTCATATCGAAGCATGTCATAGCTGACTATGCGGTATGGTTTTTACTCCTGGTTGAAAGCTGTTTGGTGACCTATAATTGTTAACTTCTATGTTATCTCGTCTCTGATTGAGATTTGTTTGACAATTATACAGCATCTTCTCATTTATACCATAAAACTTTACTAGAACGATAATATTTATACATATTTATTATGTAACATTTCTTGTTCTGTACGTCACTAGTCATTCTTTCTTTTACAAAATTAAGGCATATTTTGCTGACGGAACTTTTCACCTTTATTTTGGCAATTTCCTCTTAAAAACCTAGAAAATAGTAATTTACTATGTAATTATGAATCTGCAATAAAATGTCAGCATTGATTACAAACTAATTTACAAAAAACAAAGAAAATTTTATGAAAACAGAGAGCCATTTAATAAATATGCATCGAAAATATCCCTGTTTGGGTTATCAGATATGCATGCTGATTTAAACTTATATTGCGGTTGACTTAAGCTGCGTATAATATACATAATAATTTGTTCCTTAGTCAATTATTTTCATTATAGTGAAAGATATGCATCTATTTTTGTATGTAATTGATGTGTATAACGTCACACCGTATCAGATAGTTGCGACATGAATTATCCTTACATTTAAAACTCATCTTTATTTTTCAGAAAATGGAGTACCGCTATAGCCAGATATGTTTATGATCACTTGCTTTCTTTACTATTTATATATTAAAAAAAACTTCATTCTTACAATAGTACCTGTTCGAATCGTTTATACTTTGTTGTTAAAATTGTAAGTTCAAAGTCTTGAGAATCAGGGTTGACATATTCTTGAATACACTCTCTAAATACTTTTGCCACACTGTCAATGGAGTATCCGTATTCTTCAATATTAGCTGAGATAGCAACTGTGGTGTGGGAATCTTCTTGAGTTTTTTTAAACATGTTTTGACAAAGCTTTGAAAAATCTATCAAAATATCAGTTATAACAATTTATGTTATAAAAAGCATTATTTTTTTATTTTTGTCAAAAAAATATGTGATGTTACTTATAATTTTCATATACCAGACAATAAGACAGTTCTTGTGCATACATGTAAAACTCCCATGTGAATCTGTTAACCAATTGATTTTTTATGCTTTTATTTCTATCATATAAAAAAAAGAAGTGGTATGCTTGCCAATGAGACAACTGTCCACAAGAGACCAAAATGACACACACATTAACAACTACATGTAACCGTAAGGCCGTCAACAATGAACAAAGCCCATACCGCATGCGTATATTGACTACTTGATGATTATACATCGAGTACAGGAGAGTGAAACTTTTGATCATGTTAACGTTCTCTGAACAAATAATCTACGTGTGTATTGTTTTACAATTGTCATTTCGGGGACTTTTATCGTTGATTATGCGGTATGGGATTTGCTCATTGTTTTAGGCTGTACAGGGACCTATAGTTGCTAGTTTCTTTGTTATTTAGGTCTCTTGTGGATAGTTGTCTCCTTGGCAATCATACCACATCTTCTTTTTTATATATAGTTCTATTTTTCTTACCTGAAAGGCAAATTTGCATAAGTTATTAAAGTAGAAAGCCCACTGTTTTGGTTCCACATATAACAGTTTTACAAATTGATCAAATGTAAACTTTCAGCTATTTATTGGAAATTCTAAAATGACGTACTTCATTCGCTTTGTGAATAAACCCATGTTCTAACTCAAATATTGTTTTTTGCACATGCGTATATTGACTACTGCTGAGTAATGACTTGTATCAAATTGGCATGCATTAAATATATTTAATTAACTTAAAACACTTCCAAACTCTTTAATGATATACATGCTGTAAATCCATTAAGTATAACTGTAATGTGTTGCAATTCGAAATTGACATATTTGACCTAGTACCGACAACCGTTCATGCAGGCTGTTCAAAACTCCTGCCTCTAAAAAATAAAATTGCCAGTTGTTTGCTTGTTTACAAACAAAAAGGAAGATTCATGGAAGAGCCTACAAACGCTCTACACTTATACACATCGGACCTAGAAATTACCTTAATTGTCCTAATCAGAATCGAAATAATTGATGCAAGCTTTACTTTATTGTAGTTTTAAGTGTAGGAATTATATTCTTGTTATTTAAGCCTTCACTATCACTCGGGCAAAAATAATCACGAATAAAATGGCTACCCATGTTAAAGATACAATAAAGTAAAGCTTGCATCAATTATGACTTAAGTAGAATACTTTTGTTACATAAATATGGGCTGATGCACATGTATTAGGTACTGACATCATCAAGTCATGTAAAATTACTGTAATCTTACCATTTGAGCTAAAAAAAAAATACGGTTTCCATCTTTCAGGTGTGGACGCATTTGTGTCATTTGATTTAAAAGAATGTTGTATTTGATGATAATACATAACCTATATAAAGTTTGAAATTGAACACGAATACAGACACCGTTTTGACAACAAAAAAAACATTTGAAAAGTGTAATTTTTTAGCAGATTTGATAAACTATTTATATGTTAACTTAAATATGAGCGTCTTGAATGACTAGATTAGTTCAAATCTTTCAAATCAAGTAATGGAATCGTTTGAAGTAGAAACTTACGGGTTTAAAAAGTGCCCACATTTTTTTATCAGATGTACTTGAAGTTTAGGTCCAAAATTGACCCTTATCGGACCTACACCTTTATGTATTTACGAAATTTAAACATTGCAACTTGTGTTGGTCATTATTGCTTTGTGTTGTGGTACCAATATTCATGTACATGAAAGTATTTACATTGTCAATTCACATGTAGATATATAGCATAGTAATGCGATATACAAGGACTTATTGTATGATTATGAGTTAAAATGAAATCAGAATTGTAACCGATTGTGTGGATTAGTATGGATTCAAGTTTTTGAATGTCCATTAATACAATATTCACTACAGTTCCGGACTAATCAGAAAAATGCCGATAAAGTAATGGTTACAAACAAATTGGTTTGAATGTGTGCAGGAATAAGTGTTAAAAGCAAAAGTATTATTAAAACTGATCTTAAGACAGGGCTTAAGGCACTTGTATTTGATTATACAAACGAAACCAGTTAGTACATGTCACAATTATTTAAAAAAAATCAAAACAAATCTTTGAAATCGAAATCGAAATGAAAACATTTACACTCACCTTTAAACCATTGTTTGTTTCATTTAACTTTTGAAAGAAACCGAAGTATATTGTATTACAGTCGAGTTTATGGTCGTTGAAAATAGCAACTTGTCCTGGGCTGATACCGTTTGCATGAGATTTCCTGAAAATCTCTTTTAAATTGGACCCAGCAGCATGGGTTAAATTCTTTGGTAGTTCTTGATTACTCTTTGCTGCATCGAACAAAGCATGCGTACAAATCACGTCAACCTATGAAAAATTATAGGCGTTTCATTATTTAATGATGAGTTACAATTATAATACACGTTCCAATCAATAAAACATAATTGTGTCAGCTTTGCTCAAGGGTTAATATATTATAAATAATTATATTGAGTATCAACTTCTGAGTGTGACTAGACTGTTTTAAGATACGTCAAAAACAATAACTATTGCTTCTGTAGCATATGTTTCGGCTTCACGTGACGGTATTTTTGGTTCGTTCATGTAATCAAATGTCTGTACTTATGTACATGTATCGGTTGTGATTATCTATGTCTTCTTTGGAAAATATTTTATTAATGTATATTGGAAGCAAGGAAAAACATGAAATAAACTACATTGGTAATTTCAATGACATTTTCAGACAATAACTAAATACAAAGGAAGAAATAATTTGGAATATCCAAACTTACACAAAATTTTTAGAAAGTAATTGTTTAAATGTAAAAAAAAAGATTATTACCGAATTTTAGGCGCTCAAACATAAGGTAATTCCGTTACTAATATGCTTCTACTATGGCTTATATCTGGTTAAAGTGGCATTTTGAAGGGAAATATAGTATAATTTACGATAAATTAGTATATTTATTGAACTTTGTTTCATTTTGTCATGTCGAAATGGTGCGCACTCCTTAAATACGATACATCAATTGCAGATTTGAAGGAAAATTGAAATAGAATATGAAAAAAAAACCGTAAATACAAGTTGCATGAGATTTGCTTTTTGATTGCAATGGATTTCAGATCATACCTGACTGACCATTCATCCCGATCTTTGTTCCGTATTGTAAGTGAATAAATGCTCACACATTGTTTCATAAAATTACGTACCGTTTGCTCAAATATATCCCCGTCTTCTATTTTAATTCTAATTCCAGTAGGGATTATATTTGTTAGTGAACCTTAAACAATTGAAACATACACTGGTTAAGTCATTGTTTTTACACCAGAATAACAGTTTTGATACTGTACATACTATGGAATTGATTAAATAACAGCATACTTGTATCTTAAAATATATCTGCTGTGAATCATTACAAGAACGAGCTTAAACCATTTCTGAATCGATGGTATCCTGCGCCGAAAAAAATTCTTTCGGAATAAATCATAGTCGACTGAATACTCAGCCATTTTCTTCCCTATCATGAATGTGACATACCGAATTAGACTATTTACCGGATTTGTTATGACTTACGCAACACGACGGGTGCAACATGTGGATCTGCTTACCCTCCGGAGCACCTGAGATCACCCCTAGTTTTTGGTAGGGTTCGTGTTGCTTATTCTTTAGTTTTCTGTGTTGTGTCGTGTGTTTTATTGTTTGTCTGTTTGTCTTCTTTCATTTTTAGCAAGGGGTTGTCAGTTTATTTTCGATTTATGAGTTTGACTGTCCCTCTAGTATCTTCCGTCCCTCTTTTCAAAATGTCACTCATCCCCTCTTAAAATATCCAGGAAATCACAAAAGATACAGAATAAATGTACATATAATCAGTTGAAAAAAGAAAAAAAAAGTATACCGTATCCTATACTTTTGTTAGAGTCTAAACCTGACTAGTATTAACCCTTCCCTTTAGGATGAAGATAGTTGTGTATGCGGGAGATAATACCAAGGTATCAAATAAATTAAAAATAAAACAGACAATGCTCTTAACAAAAACTAAAAAAAAATCTACAAAGAAACACACAATAATTTCAAATCACTGTGCAAAGAATTGAGCATTTAGCAACACGAACCCAATCAAACTTAACCGGAAATTACTATTGTGCTCCGGAAGGGATAGCAGCTCATGTTCCAGTTGTGTCAGCTGTCCTTAAATTCTGCTATTTTTTCTGAACCAAGGGTAGACAAGCGTTAAGCGGTTTAAGCATCCCGAGACACATAAAAATATAATAGCACACATGAAACACTTAAAACTAAAACAATAGCAACAAAAACCAATTAAAACAAAACTGGGCATGAACTTTGATGCCCCTAGAGGTGCTTTTTGAGAAACATTCTAAATACAATAATTATATTTGATCTTACCAATGTCTTTAGTGATATTATTACATTCTTCAGATAAAGCCTGCAAAGTACAATATTCAACACACTAATATTTGATTTATGTACACTCATTCGTAATACTAATATATATAAACACCTTTTCCGTTACTATATTGCTTCTTATTTTAAGCAAACTTCATAGTGTAATTGTTACTTTCATTCTTACACAACAAGTCCTAAGTTTCAATTCTTGACTAGTTCAAAGTATATGACAATTGCAGACTTTGGATGAATGTAGTGTGCATTTAATAAATTGGTGATTTTAGTTATTTTCTATTTTTTGATGGGATTTTGTTTATAGAAAATAACTGATGCTTTTTTAAATGAAAAGACAAGCTATGTATCTAAATGCAAATGTCGTTATTTCTGTAAATATGTATGTATGCAACGTTTCAAGTTGTGTTCAGAGCACAAAAGAGGGCCTTCGTCATAAATCATAAAATATGCCAGTGGTTTGATCAAATCAAATCAACTAAAATATTTTATTGTTTTACAGTTTGTGAACATTATGTATTAAGGCCAAGTAACAGTAAATGAACGCCGTCTAGCGGATTCCGCGAAATATTGCGACGTTTTGTACGAATTACGTCCCTTTGACCAGATTTTGCAATGTTAAAATTTTAACCGGCGACTTTTCAATGGGACAACGGTAAATCTGACGGAAATTATGTAACTGCTAGGAGAATGAACTTGTTTGCTTAAATTGAAGAAATGCTACAGGATTTTGAAAATGAATATGAAAACAGTCATGAAGACGATCTTCAAAACGAAAATCAGGTGTTTGAGTTTGGATATCTGCCGACCAGTTAAAACAAGTGTGAAAACTGTTGATCACTGTTGCTCACCACTATTTCTACATAATTGTGATGAGGAAAAACAGTGCGGTCTCGACAGTATATTGAACTCTGACACAAAATAGTACTTTTGATGTCATTGTTTACATAAACTAACCAACAAATATGCAGAAATGAAACTTCTGGTGAATGGGAAATATATTTAGACCATTTTGAGTTAAAATTCACTTTTCTAGGAGTTTGCGTTAAAAATTCAGGATTAATGCGGTACATAGTACACTAATTTAAGATTTCCAGAAAACCGAGTTATTTTGGTAGTACCTGTGTTTTCAAGATCAGAAATTTCATATAAGACTTTAAACATTGGTTGAAAATTGGCATGTAGAAAGGTGATACATGTACAATTCTGGTTTCCTTGAGGTTAAACTTAAGGTGAAATATTCAGATAGCTGTGAAAATTGCAAGATTCGGTTGAACAGATAGGGATTTTTAATTGGTGGTCTGACACCTTTATTTTCGTTTTCCTCCCAAAATAACCCAAATTGAATAATCATAAGAAAAGATGACAAATGCGACTATACCTATATAGAACACAGATGCATGATGATTAATTTATTGTAGAAGGAAGAGAAGAGACACACAAAATGAGGTCTTTCGTTTATTAGTATAGATACTCTAACTTTTCTTTTACAGTGCTTTGTATATCCCCATCCCTGTTTCACTTAAATTATTGTCAGCTTATTCGAATATGTTCATGTTTTCTGGCACGTTTGAAATAAATGCAATTCATTTAATGTTTGAATGTAAATTTACACAATCATGTAATTATAAACATGTTAGCATGTTTTAAAAACTGGAAGAAATGTTTATAAGTGCAACACACGGTATTTTTGGACAAGAAGTCAATTTTTCTTACACTTTTAAAATTCAAATGAAGTAAAACAAGAAATCAATCTGGTTGACGCAACAATGACAATCTGTTACACAGAATAATGGTGGTGCATTTCTTTCCAGTGGGTCTCAATCAACACTGATTTACAGAAATCTTGGTAAGAATTTAGTCTTAGATGCTCGATTTTTTTATATTAGTTGTTATTGGCTTTGAACAAGCTGCCAGTAACTGTGTGTAGTGGGGGGTCAGAGGGGGTCGTAGAGGGCGTATTTAATCTAAAATTTTAAAAGTAAAATTACAAAATACTGAACTCCGAGGAAAATTCAAAACGGAAAGTCCCTAATCAAATGACAAATTCAAATGATAAAACACATCAAACGAATGCATGGACAACAACTGTCATATTCCTGACTAGGTACAGGCATTTTTAAATGTAGAAAATGATGGATTGAACCTGGTTTTATAGCGCTAAACCTCTCACTTATATGACAGTCGCATCACAGTAGAGTGATTCGGTATGGTTGAGTTGATCAGTTCGTCGAAAAAACGTTACTCAGTCATTTTTAAATTCAAATAACAGGAACACATTTGCAATTCTGAGCATGAAAAATCATGACACCTTCAAAGCGACAAAGGAGTGAGCAAGAACGTATTGACTTCTATTTCACAATTCAACCAAAAAGAAAGTTATACTCTACTATAATCTCATGAAAAAAAGTTCCACATTAATATTATTTACCTACGAAATTATGTTTAACCCCATACGCCCGCGCCTATCTTAAAATAACATAGCTGAATAATTATCCCCAGTCAGTATAAGCTCTGGATAGATTTAAAGTGCAAGGTACGAGCCATTTGTTTGAGGAGGCAGTCTAATATCTGAGAGTCTGGCCATATTTAGATTGAAAACAATAATCTTGTCCACTTTTTGGCTAATAGAAACGAACATTTCCATCAGAATAATATAGCATTAAATGAACATAATGAATACAAAACGGGCGTATTTTTTTGGGGGGACGGGGGTTTGCATGAACTGATATATTGAATACTTTTATCAAGATCAGACTGCACCCTGCCTGCTGGGTGTGGCCTTTATGTCTCCATTTTTCGACCGTCATTCATAAATTCGTTGTCATTGCAGACTCATTCGTAGCCTTTGGTTAATTTTCAATTTTTGTTGGGTAAAACATATCAACCAAACATTTGTATAAAAATTGCTTGTTTGTCTTTTTTAACTCGTGTAGCTCGTAATGTAAAATTCATCGAATAGCGCGGCGTGTATCTTGTTAACAACAAGAAATCTGTGAGTTTATGCTAACTTAACATACAACAAGCGAGAATTTTCCATGTCTATTTTTTACTGACAAGTCCCACATCAAATATATCAGTTCATAGCTTTTGACCCATACTATAATTTTATGATAGACAATTTATGGGGAGAATACAACATCAAAAATGTCAAACCCTTACACTTAACAGCAACTATAAAATATACATGCCCCACGTCTAGAACCGTTTAAAAAGTGCATTTTACACTTATTTTATGTTTTTTTGACCAAAAAAGGTCCCAAAATTTTTTCGTCTCGCTCCGCTCGGCTGAATAAAAAAAAATTCGCCCCCTTTGCAAAATCCTGGATCCGCCCCTGTATACTATATGTAGTATGTCAAAACTGTCTATACAAAAAATAAACTATATTCACTGGGAAAAGACATCGAGTAGCAGGAAATAAGCAGAAGGGGGTGCAAGTTTGGGACATTAATACTAAACTTAGTCTTGTACGGTAAGACTAGATATCCCCTATTTTGAAAATTATCACACCATTCGGAACAATTAAAAAATATTTTCAAATTAGCGAAAAGGAAATGAACCACATAAATTAATACTGGTCATAAATTCTCCGCTGCTGTCAGTCAGTCATTTAGATGACACTAAACCATAATACATTTAAATTTTTAACCTTCTTCATGGTTGGAACAATAATTTAATATTCATACAACAGTTTTAAGACTATAACAAATGAAAAATAAACAAAAATGATGTTTCACGATCATTAATCCATCGCTACATTTTGTATTCTGACGTGTTTTTGTTGTAATGGTGTTTTCTTTCACGTCCGCAATATTGTTGAAAGTTTCGATGTTAAAAATAGAACACAAATCTTTTTTATAGATAAACGTATAAAAAGTTTATGGTTTAAAGAGTTATACATGGAATATTATCCTAATAAAAGAACATTAAGTGGATCCTTAAAAGAATTTTCTTACAAGACAGTATTGATTCGTATGGTTGTCTCCTCAAAGGAAATTGTTCTATATATAGAACCTAGCCCAGGTGGTCATGTGGTCTAGCAAGACGGCCGCAGTGCAGGCGATTTGGTGTCACGATATCACAGTAGCATGGGTTCGAATCCCGGCGAGGGAAGAACCAAAAATTTGCGAAAGCAAAGGACAAGGTATGATAAGGACCATTTTTGGCCCCCTCTTGAAAATAATCCATAATGGCAGTAATTCAAGCCTAGGGACGTGGCATTTGAAATATGGTAATTTTTTGGTGCTAGCACGCGCATGCGCGTCACTGCATGTGCATATGTAAATGTAGTTCTATATGTAACCTTTTATATCAGATTTCCTTCTGAGATGAGTTACTGGAATACAACTTTTGTTCTACTGATCAGATTTTTGCAAAATTTTAACACAATTTATATCTATAGAAGTAAAAGACCATGTTAATTTTTTGTTGGGATCAGACAACATTTTTGGGGTAAAAAAATTTTTATATGAAAATCACTGATTTTGAGAATTATACTATGTATGGCTTAAACTTAGGTACTTTTCACCAGTTTTTCTCAAAATCTTATAAGAATGATTAGTGAAATATATTACAGACATCTTTCAAGTTTTATAAATGCTTGATTAGTATTTTGGGTGAAAAGGTTGGTTTTTTATATGAAAATCACTGATTTTGAGAATTATACCATGTATGGCTTAAACTTGGGTACTTCTAACCAGTCTTTCTGAAAATCTTATAAGAATGATTACTGAAATCTATTACAGACATCTTTTAAGTTTTATAAATACTTGGTAAGTATTTTGGGTGAAAAGGTTGTTTTTTATACGAAATTTAGTGATTTTGAGAATTCCAATATTTGATATTTCCTGAGACAAATGGTGATATGGCATCTTTTTAACTTACAAAAAAAATCTGCTAAATACCATCATGTGTATTTATATGAAATTATGTCACCTTCTTTGAGTAATGTAAATAGAAAAAACGTATTTTCTATGAATACTGATTTTATATACAAAAAAAACGAGTACTTTGTGTCATAGGGTTACTGCATCATTGCTATCAATCTCCAGGTTTCACGATGTTTACTTTATTCATATAAAATAGTTTTAAATAAATAAAAAGAAGTCTATTTGAACAAAGTGTTTAATAAGTCAAATAAACATTGAAGGTTGTGAATTAGAAACATATACTCATATTTAAAATACTGACATAACTGCAAATGAATTGAAGTTAAAAAAAAACTTTGAAAGCCATCCCAGTAGAATTTGTATATTTGAGAATCCATGATTTTTTTTTTGTTGGAAAAATCCTAGTTGAAAGTGAAAGGAACACTGCTATATATATATATATATATATATATATATATAACGTCTGTATAGTAGTCAACGATTTTCCCCACGAGGGCGCTGGATCGTTACGAGTAACGATACATGTACACAATAAATAAATTATATAAACGCCTAAAAAAGTGTACACAACAACTCCAAATACAAAAAAAGGTAACTATAAATGTAATTATTTATAAATATTTCGGATAACAGATATCCTTCGTCAGTCAGATTCTGATGTGAAATGAATCATCTTTGAGTCTCGTATATATATATATTAATTTTTAGATGATAAATATAACAGCTATGGTAATTATTTTTATGTTAAAAGTAAAAAATAAAGACAGCAGTATACAGCACAAGTAGAACAGTAAAAATCGAACAAACAAGAGGCAGACAGGTGACAGAGTGCAAACCTATAGTCCCTTCGACTTCGTCGGTAGTGGACTTAAAAACAAAATTTTTACAATTAACCCATGTCATGTAATAAACTAAGCTTTTAATTACACATTATCAGAATCCAATGTGGTGCTTCTGTCCAATTTCAAAATACATGTTTGGTGATAATCGAACTTCGTTCCATTTTAATATTAGTCAATGTCATCTAATCTTTCATTATTTGACATTAATACTAAATACAATACCAGCTTTACGTTTCATATAATACAGAATGGAAAAATAAAAGAATGCCGCTTTGATAAAGCAGAAGTAAATAGTTTTGATCTAATATCATAGCCGATGTCCTCCTTTCAGTAAGATTTCTTAGAAAGCTTAACCAAAGATATAAATGATGACAAAGAAACAGTCAATGGTCTTTGCTATTTCCTGTAATATTTGCAGGACAACAGGATAAACATCTATTAATCTTACTGATATCTTCCCATTACCCTCAGCAAGTCATAAAAACAGTAGACTTAATACAATATTATCTCATTTATAGTCTACAATAATAATTTGGCAACAAAATGAATATACATATAAAAAAGAAGATGTGGTATGATAGTCAAAGAGACATCTCTCCTCAACAGACCAAATGAGACAGAAAATAACCATATAATGATATGAATTAAGAATATGCTGTATGAATGCCAATGGACACTCTATCCAGCAGTGTATACACAAAGCGGATTTAAACAACAACATTAGTTTCAAATAAAACACTGATGACATTAGGTAAACGGTATACATTTGTTGCTGAAGAATAAAAAGTTTAAATCTAGATTGACAAATAAATTATTTCTAATACCTATTAATACTGTTCATCTTTACTTATATATACTATTTTTGTTATGTCTGACTATATAAATGTTTCTGTAAAGTTCTAAATCATTAAAATATTAAGAAGTTGCCACCGGAGCCAAACGACAGCTAGACACATTGTAGAATCATTCCTCAACATCAGAACTACCGTCACTGTCAGTGTCTAATTCGGTAGATCTGAGGCATCCAAAACTGACTTCGTAAATCTGGGACTATTTATAGATGTTTTTTGAAGTCGGTGTAATCCTAAGTACCAAAGTACACTGGATACGTGGGCACAACATCCAACAATTCTGGCTCCAACCTTGCAAGTACAGTACCACCCACTTATTTCACCGTCTAATGTATACTGTACAAATACATTGTGGGTAGCGCTGTTACTAAAACGAGACTGCAATTTTATTTTAATCAAGTTCTCCTTGATCTTACAAACATACAGCTGATATACACTGTCATCACCAATATGCTCTCTAACATATAAAGGGGATTGTTTTAGTTGATATATCCCCATTGTTATCTGGCGAAGTTTTTCCTCGGACAAGACCGGGAAATCTTTTAGCTGATCCGCTGAGGATCCATCAACTAGTGTATAAATAACCCGTTTATTTATCAATCCCTCATTTTCAACAATCGCTTGTACTAAATTTCCTTTCTTGCTTTTATCAAGCATTGCCTCAGCTATTTTGATATCATCTGCATTTGAGCTGGCAATTGCAGGTCGATATTTGTTACACAATGCACAAACTAACCGTAACAATTCTCCGATGAAAGGGATGTAATGGTTGGGAACAACCTTGTCAAAAAAACGCCATTGTTTTAGCCTACCATTAACACTTTCTACAATCCACCTGACTTTTGTAACTAGTCTACTGCTATTTGCCTCTTCTGTTGTGTGCTGTTTTTGACCCTTTTTAAGGTATAGTGGCATCTGAACAGAGTAACCCTGTTGTTCAAGGTATTCCAAAACATCACGGAAACCTCTATCGACAATACATACATCATCCTGTTGAAGCCATTCATTCATTCCTTCAGCATTCACTGCCACCATATGTTTAGTAATAGCTGCATCGTTGTTTTTACCATTGGATAAGTAGGGACCTAAAACGGAAAGAATATAGCCGTCTGTCCCAACAACCACCATTGGCTTTACCAGAGGACGATGTTTATGCAAACTATATGATTGGCGTTGGAATTTGTAATCTGAACTTTTTTGGATGTATATGTAGGTGCCGTCCATTACTATAATAGCTACTTTTTCGTTGTTGCCAAAAAGTGTTTGAGCAGTGGCAGTTGTATGATTCTCAACAAAATCATCATGGCTTATGTGCTGAAACCCTACATTCTGAGTAACAAATGACTGCAAAGAAGTTCGAGCGCTGTGTATACTTCTTTGAACTTGGCTTTTTGTCAGTGAAAATATAGTTCCAAGAATTTGATTAGGAAGACCAGTGCGTAATTTAGTCAAAAGTATTGCCAAACATGTTCGAACAGATCTTACATTAGATTGACGTATTGTAGTAGTGTAAGTTGACAAATCCTCAAACTGCTGCTTTGTTAACCCTGTTAAGTTAAAATAATCATCGTCTGTTAGTCTAGATGGATTATCAAAATCCAAAATAGATGATTTTGACATAGTAAGCCGGACATTTTCTAGAAGAGCTACAATTTCGGTACGGCTGAAGAAAGATTTAGTGTATTTAGCTTTCAGGATCATCAGTGATGCTTGAGAAAAATGAAGTTCTTGAAGATGAGACGTGCAACATCTTGCTTTAGAGTCAACAAATATTGCGTTTTGTATAAATGCTTGTGTTCTTGCTTTTAAAGGAACAACGCATAGTTTAACACGCTTATTTCCTTTTTTCTTACATATTATACAGTATTTATGAGAAGTATGCGTTGACGAAATATTCAGGTGAATTGTTTTTGGACTTTGGATATCAATAATTGGTGGATTTTCTACCACAAATTCAGAATCACTGTCTTCGGAATGATTGTTGTTCGTCTGTACATTTGTCTTAGCCGATTTGTTAAACATAGTTCTACATTTTCCACAGATAACCTCATCATTTTCTATATTACGTCCAATTATTGATGATACATATTTCTTTAAAGGTGTAGACTTAATAGGACGTCTATCTTTAAGGTGACACTTCCTACACAAGGAACACTTGTATTCTTTAACCATCTGCAATAGAAATTATTTGCCCATATACTTCTTTGCCTCCAGAAATTACCAGTCTACATTGTACATCGTACTTATGTTTCTAATATGTTTTATTTTGTTTTAATGTATTATATAATTTTAACCGTCAAATCAAAAGACTTTACAGTATGTTCCACTCCATAACATTACCCATAATCCTACACAGTGTTTTTTGTTGTTAAAATGTCCTAAAGGGTTTGCGACCAGGCAAATGTCCGGCTTTTTTTTAATCAAACAAAGTTTAAGTTTTGGACCTCAATTTAGAAAAGCGTCCAAAATTAAAATTGTTATATTAAGCATATTAAACTCAAATATTTCAAAATTTTGTTTGAAATATTGAACTCTATTGAAATTGTTCAGAATTAACATTTTTTTCCAAAATATTTGAGAGGTATTTATAGTTTTGGCCCATTTTCCCTAAATGGTCCGAGGCCAGAACATCTTAAAATTACTATCGGGTTTTACTTTAGGTACAATTTTATAGAGATTCATAGACTTGTAAAATATCAGATTGGGTTCCATTGACACCCCCTCCCCCCCCCCCCCCCGACGCCTTTCCCTTTTTGATCCTCCACAAATAATTTCCAAAATTCTAATATCAGATAGATTAGCATTAGGATCAACTGAGGACAACTGTGAAACATGCTATTTTATTTGGTGAATAGGATTTCGGACTTTATTTGTGATTCTAATGAACAAACGGATAGGCGAACGACGTACGATCTGGCTAAACTCTTTTTTCTAAATCATGATTGTTTTATAATTGCTATGTATGCACTCACCTGTTATGACATTGGTTCAAACGTGATATTCTTACAGGTCATGTCATTCTGTCATTATCTGTGGAATTTTTTAAATATAACTGAAAAAGAGAGATAAGGATATCATTAAAATATCACAACGATCCGGCGATGTTTAACACTATAGACCGACATACTATGCGGTATGGGCTTTGCTCATCGTTGAAGGCCGTACGATGACCTAAAGTTGTTAATGTTTGTGTCATTTTGGTCTTTTTGTAGGTAGTTGTCTCATTGGCAGGGCAATCATACCACATCTTCTTTTTTATATATAGATTTTTTTCTACCACGATCTTTAGTCTGTAAATCGATTTGGTGCCCTTGCTCACACCGATCAGCAAGTTCTAAAAGGTCCCCAAAATGACTATAGTGTTAAACCATTAAAACAGAAAAAACAACGATATAATCTATAAAAAAAAAGAATGTTAAAAAGTTTTTAACGAAATGCGCTGGCCGCTATTTTCTTATAAAACGCAGATAATTTGTCAAGTCAGAAATAACATTTACGAATTCAAATCAACACAGTACTTCGACTAACTGCTTAATTGTATGAATTATTTTTTATTGTTTTCATTCTTTCGAGTATGTCACGCTACGCAGACACATTACGAAAAACATACGATTTTGCTAAATATATTCCGCTGTTAATATTCAAAATGTGTAGGCCCTACACATAAAAAAACAAAAAAAAGTAAATGAATAATCATTATCTGTATTGCACTTGCTCTGTGTATAAGTATTAGAATATTATAGTGAAAAACAATTCTCCCAAAATATTCACTATAGTGAGACTCGAACTCAGTAACTTAGGTAATCCAGGTAGACCGTTAACCTATTACGCCACGGGTGAACAATTCATTTTTAGTAGAAATAAGATGTATTTATAGATATGGTGTATTTACATGGTGTTAAACGTCGGTTCTTAATACCTGTTTAATGTTTAATTTTAGTGTTTGCATAGATGATAGATTATATATTTGCAAATTTTCTTCATGGAAAAATTCTTTTTTTTTGCTGTACTATCCTTGAATCAAATTAAATCATTGAAAATCGTCTGCTACATTAAACTCGGCCGTCTTTTTTTGTTTCCAATCTTTGTTTTCTAAAAAACTGTACATGAACTTCGATTACATCTATTAATCTTTAATAACTTCAGATAAATTTATACTGTCTCTCTCTGAAGATGATCTGAATATTCGATATGCGGTAGTTTTTTTTTTTTTCAATTGTCTTTTGAGGGGGAGGGCGGCCGTCTGAGTACATGTTTCGGAACTTCATTTCTAATCAAACTTGAACGTTGATTAACACAAATAACAAACAGTCCTTGCCCCACAAACTTTGACATTTAATGAGAAAGGGGGATAAAAGAATGCACAAGAAAAAATACCGGTATATTTGGATGCTCGCGTCGTTCGTTTTACTTGAAAGCTTTGAAAAAAGTCATTTATATATCCTCCGTTCACAATGTTTAACAATTTTCTTAAATAAAAACCATGAAGGAATACTTACCATTAAACACACAAACTATTCCTATCCCATTTCGTCGGTAAAAATTAATTTTGTTTCCAGCATCGTAGGTTCAGCTTTAAGAATGCAGATTCGGAAATGATAGTCCGATCCGGTCCTTGGTTTATATACTTTAATCATCCGTCAAAACATGCATATTTTTGGGGAGGAAATGTTATTTTTTAACTATGAGCGGACGCGAGTACCACGATTATATTGAAAACAGTTAATCATATATGTCAAACAAACAACACACACAAATATCGTCGTGGTACTCGTGTCCGCTCATAGTTAAAATTGTGCTGGAAGGGTCACAAAAATTACGATTTCGTTTAAATTCACGAATTAAGAGGAATAGAGCGAGGCATTTCATCATTTTAACACACATAATCATGACAGTTCTTTTGATATTTTGAAAGATTTGATAATGAGCTTTTAAAATAATGTGATTTTGAACAGGTTTTACTCATTTTAATTTTGGGAAAAATAGGGGGCCAATTGCAATAGCTTATCATACCTTGTCCTTTACAGATCTAACATTGTTGGGTTGATGTTTAGACGAGTTGTATATACATTATGTACACAGCCATGTATTACCATCATTGATGACGATCCGATGGATACATCTGTTGTAGAGTTGTCACTGACTCAGAAGAACTTATATATATATATATGGGTAAAAATTAACCGAATAAAAAATAAAAATGTACCCTGAAAGTAGCATATCAAATATAGAATCGAACTGTTCTCAATTCTATTTCACCCATAAAACTTGAAGGTCGAGAACGTGATTATATCGAGCATCTCTATATCATACTACTAATATATACCTACTAAGAAAATAGGAGGGGTCCTGATCCCGAAATCCCGAACTTCAAAAAATGAAATCCAGAGGTCCCAAATTTAAAGTAATTTAAAAAAAATCCCGCCATCCCGAAATTAGAAAAAAGAATTCCCGGATCCCAAGAAGATTAATCCCGAAATCCCGTGTTAAAAAATACCCGATCCCGGTCCCCCCTCCCCCCCCGCCAGTAATTTTTGTGGATGAAATAAATAACAAAACATTTTTGAGTCATGTCTCAGCCTGTGTGCGATTGTATTATTGTTGTTTTAGTAGGCATATTTTGGTAGGCATATTAAACATTAATATGTACATCTGTTTTTAAGGTATATCTCAACCTCCGTATCAATTTATTATCACATATAATAAGATCTCAAAGGGAGTTGAAGAATAACGGATACTGGCAAATGTAAAAATTGAACAAAAAAGTTTGAAAATTTTATAAAGAATAACAACAGAAAATAAAATTATCATTTAATACAATAGTGTAGATACAAACAAGAACCATGTACAGAATTAAGAAATCATTTAATGATAGAAGAATTTTACAAAATCGTTTATTGTGGATTTTACAGAATAAGCGTTATAGTTAAAGATAAAGAACATTTAGGTCCACACTTTATATGAACCCTTAAAAACTCGTTGGATTATCTCGGTTTGGCTGGTCAGTAATACATAAAAAAGTCACTGGTCAATTCAAAGGTTGTCGTAAATAAAGGCAACAGTAGTATACCGCTGTTCAAAACTGATAAATCCATGGACAAAAAACAAAATCGGGGTAACAAACTAAAACCGTAAGTGATGCAATATATTCTTATTTTACTGTTCCCCTTGTGTACCTGCCAGTTTTATTGAAGTTTACATCGATCAAAGCCTTAGTTTAATTTAGTTTCCTGTTATTACTACCCCCCTTTTTTGTCGCATGTTGTGTATCATGTACCGATTCTATATATACTTCGAGCACTCACATGTACACTTATTGAAAAATAACTATTTACTAAACTTTTTAAAACGTTTTAGTAGACTTGTATACAACAAATTTTATGCAGAACAAAAAAAAATATTTACAAAGATGTCAGTTGGTCTGCGTGTTTTAATTGTTAACTTGCAAATGTATAAATAACCGCACGACACTCTTTCAATTATTTGTAGAATCGTTGAAATAATGTTTGTTTATATATGCGATGTTAAGCAGTAGTATATGGACAGAACTTGATCTGTCGTGATATAGTACCAAAAAAAGAGCTATTACATGTTCCGCTGCTAAAGTAACCGTTGTTTTCAAAAAATTGCCAAATCATATATCGGAACGGAGAAAAAATGCAGACAGATGATCTACACGATAGTCTAAGAGATTTAAGAATTGGTTACCCAAAAAGAGACAAAGTTCAACAATCTCCAATTAGAGCAAATATTAATAAAGATCACAACTCTGACCACATGCACACCTTCAATATATGTACAAACAGACAACAAAGTGAAAACGTTCTAGGATTCAAATTGTAGATATTATGCGGATTAACTATAACAGGGGAAGGACAGCGGACAGAGGGACAGTGGTAACACCACCCCCACCCCCCCCACTTTCAGTTGCGGGGGCATAACAAATTATAGCTTCAATTACATCTTTTATTGCGTCAACTTGTAGATTGTAGACAGTAAACCTGATGATTTCTATTTTCATGTTTTTACTTTTTTTGCGTTCATGTACTTACAATATATTTTTGTTTGAATAAGTAATTGTTTTAGACATGTGTATTGATAATGATCATACATGTATCATATTTTTATAACGTATAATTTCTTTTTAAAATGTTTCATAAAAGAGGGTCTGATTAGGGTTAACGGAATACAGAATAATGGGCAAAACTTGATTGCAGAATAAAAGGCACCAAAAAAAAGAAAAAAGAAAAAGAGCATAATGGGGTGCCTAAATATAAAGAATAAAGAATATTGGAAATACAAAATAAAAATTAATGATAATTATCCAGATAAAAAGAATCTATCAATACGAAACACATAATCATCGTGTATAATCAACACGAAGAACGTTGGAAATAATTAGCATGATAACTTGACGTAATGTAATAAAAATAACGACGTCACGAATTTTGATGGTTTTTTTGCCAAAATGTTGAGTTTGCATCGCTTCTACATGGAAAACGAAGCCGGTGACCATATTTGTTTTTAACATCATCTAATTCGTAAGACAAAGAGGAAGAAAATGTTAATTTAAAAAAAAATTCTATGGAGCGGTTCACGTGATTTATACCGGAAACCGAAAATTGTAGAAGAAAAATACAGATTTCCCCTATATATTCAGTGTAATTTAGTACCCTCTCGGACCATTTTAAAAATGATTTTTTCTCAAAAACGAAGTCGGTGTCATCGACTTTTTTTTACATTTTCTGATGTATATTTTCAATATCTAATCGAGTTCTAAATTTTAAACAAATCTATGGACTAGTTCATTTACTGATCCTTGACCTTAACACAACAAACATATATACATACATATCAAACACACAGATTATAACATCATCAAAATTTATAAAAACATAACAAGCTGTTAAGAGTCCCCTGCCCTCAGTTCTAATGACTTTTTCAAGAAGGATCTAACTTATTTGTTTGTAAAGGCGTTCATGGATTTAGTAAATAATGATTATTTTCTTCTTCATTTTATAACCAACTTGTGTACAGAACACAAAAGAGGATCTTCGTCATAACATATGCCAGTGGTTTGATCAAATCGGAAAAAAAAGAAAAACATAAAACGAAAGTTCTTATATAAGTTGGTTTTCGTGTTGCTTAATAAGAAAGAAAAGTTGTGTACCAATTGGGCTAAGAAAACATATGTCAAAGAATTTTTTTCGTACAAAATTATTATGAATGTTTGTACTTTATTCATTAAGGTTTTGTGTTTGCGGTTTGAATAGTGTACATATTTCTTACGTCTATTTATCATACAAAAGCATTATTAATAATTACTAAAATAATTCCTTGAGACAAGAATGGTTTTGTTTTCTTTCTTAGAAATAAGACAGATTAATAAGTGGAGTGTATATAGCTTCATATTTTCATTTTCAGGTTATGTTACTTGTTTTATTTTGTGTTTGGTTAATCACAAAGAAAAGGCTGTGCAATGTTCGCTGTGATCTTCATGGTTTCTTTACATTGCCTTTAACAGCTTTGTAGTAGGCTACTTAGGCTCACATTAATACATGCCGATACAGTGTGACAAAGGTACTTGTGTCACAATATTCCTTGTTGGTGCTCATAGTGAGAGGATTTATATACATAACATACATATTATGCATTTAATGCATATAAATGATCTGTAAAATTTTTGCGAAAGGTATATTTAGAGGTAAATTTAAGTGTACCCGAAGTAGGACTTAAACAATGTAGACAAATCCTGAGAAACGATAATGAACGATACATTAATACAATACATTGAGTAAATACTAACAATGTTTAAGGAGTTAATCTAAAAACGACCTATGAAATAAAAATGCCTACCTTAAACTCTGTCGCACAATCCTTCCCATGTTTAAAAACAACAAATAATATTTGTTTCAACTTGGAATCACGATACTTTTCTGAATGTTTTTTCACACAACATATCATTGTTTTAGCAACTTTATTGATTGGAAATCCTAAAACTCCTGTTCCGAGAGTCGGAAATGCAATAGTATGTACATCATGCTTGTTAGCTTCCTCTAAACATTTTGTCATAACAGTCTCTATCACCTAAACAATACGATTTTTTATTAATGGTATTTAAACTGTATTTAAAAAACTACATCCAAAGAAAGTTTACAACGGAAAGTTACATTTCCTAATGGTGGTTAAAGCTTGTTTTATCGTATGTTTGGGTACCAAATGAATATTCATTATATTCTGTTATAGTATGCGAGCTTACTCACAATAAGTCCCCTATACGAACACATCATATAATATAAATATACAATGTTGCGGACTATACAAAATCAATTGAAATGTTTTCTGACTAGTGTTGGTGCTTCTTTATGACATGCATCCGTTTCACCTAACGAAACATCTTATAAGTTCATATATTATTCTGATTCTTTCTACATTGCTGTATGTTATTAAAAAAATAATCGTATATTGCTTCGCTCTAACCCCATAAAGATTATACTGACACCATACATATCGTATTAGGTCACACTCACACTATGTAATTGATAATGACTTATATAAATATTTTCGTTTTGGTAAAATATGATTTTAAACGACACTTGTTCATATCTTAATATTGCATGAAAATTGTGTATAAAATGTCTTAAATGTCAAATTTCAAATATATGTATGTAAATTGCAATACGATTATGGCATTGTTGTAACTGGCGGATTAAATCAAAACTAAGTTCCGAAAAATGCGGAGAATTCATCCGCATAATGATATACTGTATATAAATGGATCTTACAAGATATAATCTAAAAATTAATAAAATTATTTTTTAAATGTTTACGGGCCAAAAAATGTCTCTTAGCATACCCCTCATATTAAGCTTATAAACTATGATACTGAACATTATCAAGTGTTAGCTAACACTAAACGTTTTGGCATGTCTTGATATTCATTTGTATACATTGTATGATATACTAAATGCTGTCATCGTTTTATTTCTTTTAAAGCGGTAATACCTCTGTATCGACTTCATCAAGAATAGTTCTCCAACTTGGAATGTTAACAAAATATACAAAGTTGCAGCTAAAACAGTAGCCTCTTACAGAAAGAATATCACCACTGTTAAAGCCTCCATCAGTTTGTTTCAATTTACAATCAGTAAGTATCTTCAAACCTGCGCATTTGACGATAGATTTGTATATAGCGCTTGATCCGGTTTTGAAATCATGCGGCGCTGGTGATACGATCACTTCTACCTACAAATTGATAAATATGTATTATAATCTGAAAACACTTTCTTGAAAATCAGCAACAACAAAAAAATGTCAAATGTCAAACGAATATCATAACGGCTAATGAGTTATTCAAAAACCAATGTAATACAAAATCACTTACGATTGAAATTTCTGTGTATGTAAATATGTAGTCGCTATTGCAATGACTGATTTGGCGATTGTTTGTTCATATTATCATCGATAATACATCATTTTTTGTATCCTATGAGGGTTTATTTGAATTTTAAAATATGTTTGCCTATAGGATCACTGAAGAGACATGTATTTGGAGTTAAGTGTGTCGTCGATTTTCACTGAACTAGGACACATTTATTTAGTGGCCACTTCCGGGTGTGCAATGTTCTCGCTGCCTTGCTAGCATTCGACTTATGTCCGCTTTTAAGTCGGTTTGTTGTCTCTTAATCATATTCCCCATTTCCATTTCACTTTATTGTCGAAATGCGCCTCTGGTTAGAGTTAATTAATAAATAAAAAAAACGCAATTAAATAAGACAAACATGACAAACATGGTAAAAATGTATTTTGTAATACAAGGATTTTATCTTTTAAGGATTGTATTTTGGTAACATATGATGATGTTAATTATCTTACATTATGTTTTTAGTACTATATATACCATAGTTCTAGCTAACTAGTTGACATATTTAAACAAACGAATCCGAAGACTGAATTTGTTTAAATAAGTCAATGATTAAGATACGTGGTATATATATCTTTGTAATGTAAATAAATTGATTGACAGCTTGTAAAAATCACGTAACCGTTTTATCCAATGAGATCGTGTAAAAAAAATCAAATCTGAAAGAAGAAACTTTAAGGTTGTTTTTTTTAAATTTCAGCTGCGCCCTGTTTCCTTTTGATTCTAGGTCAGTTTCATATTAAGCTATCAAAGTTTGGTACAACATCAAATTGCAGATAATATACCATGGTTAACACACTTTTTAGGCAAATTATTTATTTATAACATCAAAAGAAAATATGCGATTTATATTACAATATAGTCGTAGAAATATATGACCGTATTGTGTCAAATTTTCACAACAAAATAGAAATACACAGTATATTCAGCGGTAGACTCGTGTGGTTCAAAGATAATTTGTATTTTGTCACAGTTAATGCAAACAATCGAGCGAGCATAAAAGGATGTGTCTGTGCTATCCGTCTACGAAAAGTAAGTAGATACGGAAGGCCCTCTTTTGCAGTACTTGTGTCATCAGTGACACACGTCATGTTTCTCCTGTTAAAAATCTTGGTGTTGACCAAGATTATCGTTGAACAGATACTACGTTAATGACGAGCTAGTCAAGTCTTAGAATCAACCTTATTGGAATATAATATACTAAACAAAGTATTCATTTTTACAGTGATGAATATAAAAACATGCATTTACATAGCATGTTTACTTACGATATATCTTTTGTGTGTTGCGGTATAAATAAATAAGGTTCCTCAGAAATAGAAAATTGAGGGAAAACCTTAAAAAAAACGACGTTAGTAAGCTTTGCCTTAACATCTTTAAAACTTCATAAAACATTTTCGGCTTTCCGTCTTATGTGTTATAAATGCTTAATATTATCTGCAGTTAATTGTATCTTCCATTGTTGGTATTAGAACACAAACAAATAGGATGTTTAAGAAACGAATAGTTTGTACAAAGTTACGCATGACAAATTTATTATAATTAATAATACCTTGCAATTGGTAATATCGTCTTTCAGAATTTGCACCTCTATTTTGCCTATTTTAAAATTTGCAACATCTGCTTCTGAAGGACATCAAATCAATAACACACAAATGAAATGTAAAAATATTTTTGCCATATTAATATGTGTCTTAGTCAAATATTAAATTCTAATCATATAGATATTTGATTATATTTGCCAAATAATATTTGTTTTCTTATTTGAAGTGTTTTTTACTGTTTTGATTCTCTAAGATTAGGAGTGATGTAAAGAATGATGTGTTTGCCGGCTAAAGTCAGATTTAACACCAGAACATTTCCTTGACTCATCTAATGAAAGAATGTTGATAGTATTTTTCCAGAGTTCTCTCTGCATGTCAGGAAGAATTTTTGATATCTAGAATATATACATACGCAACTTGAACAAAATTATGTTGAATGGTGAAGTTAACGCCGATGTCACGTATAGGGGATTGACACACTCTGTGTATGTATGAGCAAACTGTGCAAATTTTAAGGTTATATGAAAAGAAAGAGAAGATAACGAGAGGGGGTGGAGATGGGGCTGGTGGGGGGTCAAACATCATAAGTCCTATACTCCATTTGGAAGACCCGATGAGTTACTGTAAATTCTGAAATTATTGTGTCCTACAAACGTCACAATTATGTGGCCATTTAATACATGAAAATAAGCCAAGAATCTTGATCAAGTCAGTTACAGTATGTTGGCATCAGCGTGTGTTAGATAAAAAAAATGTGTTTCGGCGGTGGCCAGAATGGAAAAAATTTTCTGTAGAGAGTTAACTTTAAAAACATTTGTAAATATACTAGTATCTACATGTGGATATTTATTTAAATTGTAAAAATAATCCGAATTACTAAGTATTAATATATGAGCATCATAATTTCTAGACAAGGGTAAGTATTATCACATTAACCCAAACGTTAGGTTTTGTTTGCTGATAAACAGATGCCTATAATGTTATAAAATATCCCTTGATGCATTTAACACCCAACCAATATATCGTTGTTTTAAAGGACAATCATTTAGTTTGGTGACAACATTTGTGTACAACCAGTCATATTCCTTTCATTTTTTTCTATGCTAATCAAACTGTTCTCTCTTGTATAGTCTCACTATACATAATAAGATATTTATCAATGCTGAATCATACGTTTGCGAATTAAGGATTGATACTACTTCATGCTTAGAAAATAACCATTACGCATGTTTGTACAGAGCCATTGATGATCACGTGCTTGAGCGAGTTTTATTTTTGTTAACCGTTAACTAGATTCATTTATCAAATTATACCTACTCTTTTCGGTGTTTTCTTTTTTCTTTTATTTGATTCCTGTAATCAGATAATTAGCTTAATTTCAAATAAATCTAATATGATTGAACAAATTATCGTAATATCAAAACAGGAATGTTCCGTGAGAATTGTGTCCCTTAATAAATACTTCGAAAGTTCTTTTATAGTTATTCATGTGCGATTCACTTGAGGTGAATTTTGGGATTTTACAAAAGTGAACATTGAAATAAAAATACTACAGCACTGTTATTCCTGTTTGAATGCATCACAAATAGAAATAGTGAAGTGAAGAATTTTTAAATTGATGATGAAAAAAAAGCGAAATTTCTTAAAATATCTTGGTGCATATCTTCATGGCAAAACTTGACTTTATTAAAAAAAAAACAGGTGGTTATTACATTACTTGTTTGCTTCAAATTTTGATAACAGTCTGTTTTTGATTTCTTTGTAGTTTATTTTAGACTGTATTGCATCAATTGAACATTCATGGATGCGAGCCAGTCTAAATGGCGGCTCACTCCTCACTCGCTACATGTCATCTACGTATTTGACGATAAATAATGCCAATGAAAACTAAATTATGATGATAAGTTGAAAAATTTGAATTAAGATTAGTATGTCTAGAAGTTGTCAATGTGTTAAATGGATCACTGACTTAAAGCTTCGCAATTTGTTAGTCAATCTCCCCGTTTTTAAATTATTAACAAGACAAAATGTGTTCAATCCTGTATTGAAAGTATATTTCCTTTTGGATACGTAGAATACTATTTATGAAAGTCATTGGAAAGTTGTTATATTTTTGTCATCTTTCGCAACTCACAACTGAACAGCAAACATTGCGATTTGGCTGTCTTTTAGTTTTCTTCTTACCGTATTTTAGATCCGTGTTCAGATAAAGAAAAGTTAAGAATTTTTATTTTTGTGCCATATGCAAATTTCTACATTTAACATCTTATCTACTTTCCCATATTTCCAACACGAACTCAAAACCAACACATTTTAGATAATTTTAATACATTATCAAAATAAGTTTATGCCTATACACGATGGTTACCAGCTAAAAATACATCATATGAAAAAAGATGATGTGGTATAATTGCTAATGAGACAACTGTCCACATGATATCAAAACGACACAGAAATTAACAACTATTGGTCATCGTATGGCCTTCCACAATGAGCAAAGCCCATACTGCATAATCAGCTATAAAAGGCCCCGAAAAGAAGATGTAAAACAATTCAAACGAGAAAACTAACGGCCTTATTTATGTACAAAAAATGAACAAAAACCAAATATGTAACACATAAAAAACGACAAATACTGAATTACAGGCTCCTGACTTGGGACAGGCACATACATACATAATGTGGCGGGGTTAAACATGTTAGCGGGATCCCGTAAGACTATACGATTGCCTATAATGGCTTACATCCACTACGTTTGGTCTCTGGAAGATAGTTGTCTCATTGTCAATCATACCACATTTCCTTATTTTTATATTAGTCAACAGGTTTTGTATGACTACAGTACAGGTTCATACTATTCGGAGAAGGGCACAAAAAAGAGTAGCCTTGGTCATAGGATGTAAATAAGTCTACAGTATTTGTCATTAAAATTGCCTGTTTGGATTTTATAAACAGTTTTGTGTGTGTTATCCTCATTAATTTTATCAACAGGGACAGTGATACGGAGCTCGTATGAGGAGTGAACCTAAAATTAGTACTAGGTTCTCAACACTTAGTTTATGAGTTCCAACTCAGCATGTGGTAGGTGCATTTGACTTCGATCTAAATTGACAAGGATTGTGCCAAGTAATGTTGATGTTCTCCTGGTTTTACGGCTTCAATTTCAAATACAAAGTCGACAGTCATAGAAATGCAAAGACTGTCGAAAGTGGCATGTTAAGCGTAAATCAAGTAATTGATTATATTCACAGTTCTTTTCTATTTGTTCTCAATTTGCATTTAATCAAATCTCACCTGATCGTTTTCTAAATGAATTTTCTAAAGATTTGCTGAAATAAGGCAATTCAAAAATATTTTATTATCAGACTTCATGACCTATTATAAAATAAACCGGATATATGATTCAAAACTGGAACCCATAACACAAATACAACATGGGTTAGCAATATCGAAGAAGACTTACATTAACAAATTGAATAAAAGTCTGAAAAAACAAAGTTGTTAAACCCTAATGTAAATGAATATTTTTACAAAATGTATTTTGTTCATGCTTTCTTTATGCTGATAAGCTTCCAAAACCTTACAAGTAATACATTTATCCATTATTTTAAAGCAAGATAATTGAAAGTAATATTAATGATCAATGTATGATATCTTGCTAAAATGTAATACCTTTTTGTCTTGAAAATTCTTGCGTAAGTGCCTGTCAAAAGGAATTTGAGTTCAGTTTTTTGTTACTTAAACATGTTTAGAAAAAATAACATGAATTATGCCATTAAATGTCTGGTTTCCGTCTGAGGCACTGCAACCTATATCTTTGTATTTAAATCCTGATACTTCAGGGAACATTTAAAGATCTTACATTAATCCCTTTACAAGGTCATAAATATACATTTACTGTTGAATTTTTTAATTTTTTTTTTAAACTAAGACTTTTCTATCTCAGAAATAGATTACTTTAGATGAATTGTGCAATTTGTTTTAGGAATTTTTGCTAATCAATGTTCTTCAAATATGTATTTCCTTTTTGTAATTCTAGCGTCACTGATGAGTCTACAGAAAAAGAAACGCGCGTCTAGCGCAAATACTAAATTTCAATCCCAATACATACATGTATGATGAGTGTATTTCTACTTTCTAAAAATTCCCTTAATATTCCTTTATAAATTTTAATGTGTATGGAAACTTGCAAGGATCCTCGCCTAAAGATGTCATTGAATAACATATGTTATGTGTAAGTATTCATGCATTTCCTTTTGCTAAGTATCTTCGAAATGCATGTTTTATTTTGTTTATGTTTGTGCATTGTGTTTGCATTGTTCGTGTAGTTATTATATATATATATACAACTGGTCTTAACATCAACCGAACAATGTTAGATCTGTAAACTTGCTTTCGCAATTTTTTTGTTCTTCCCTCACCGGTATTCGAACCCATGCTACTGTGATATCGTGACACCAAATCGCCTGCACTGCAGCCGTCCCGCTAGACCACACGACCACCTGGGCTCTACAATAATAAAGCTTTTAAGTGGTCGTGTGTTACCTTTCCTCGTCAGTTTTAATCTAGCGGCGTACTACAGTACATGATATATAAGGCATGGAGATGTTATTGTTACAGATCAGCTCAATTATCTATAGTAAAGGATCCTACAAATTAATGTAAGATACAGTCACAGATGATAATTATATTTATAAGTACGTCTGAGTCAGTGACAACTCTACAACAGATTTACCATCAATACATATATATATTACATGTTTATGCAAATATGAAAATTGCCTCAAATTGTGATGGCTTGTATGTAGAGACATGTTCCCGTGTATTGAATTAGAAAAGTGGGCCATGTTCTGTCTCTCTTTTGTAGGAAATGAAGCGGTTATCATGTTTCCTTAAGTAAAGAGAGTTGGTTAAATGTTCATTACTAGATATCACACCGTGCACACAAGCAATCAATGAATTAGTCAATATGAAATATTGGTCTCTTTATCAAAACTGTCAATCATTTAATCAGTATGGCAAAGGACCAACCAACATTAAAATGAAATTAATCATCCCAGCTATAAAATTATCGTGTTCAACTTAAAACAAAAATTACGAAAACACTTTTATTTGGCACAACTTTTTGGAATTTTGGATCCTCAATGCTCTTCAACTTCGTACTTGTTTGGCTTTATAAATATTTTGATATGAGCGTCACTGATGAGTCTTATGTAGACGAAACGCGCGTCTGGCGTACTAAATTATAATCCTGGTACCTTTGATAACTATTATTAATGCTGTTTGCTAACACAGGTATTTGCCTACACTTGTTTCATATTGGAAGCCTTGTTTTACAAGCTATCAATTCACTATACTGACACTATTAAGATATTCCCTCATCTAACCATCTCAACTGTACACCTCTAATCGCAAGAATCAATTGCATCTTTTATCTACTAAGTCTTTTTCGAATGACCGTATTTTAAATACTTGAAATGATTAACAATACATGTGTACATGATTTGGGAAAACGAACTAAGTTTGTATGAACGATAACACATGCATACCTTTTCTTCTTTGTCCCTGTTCCTGTTGTTTATGTCATCATATATGATTATGAAAATATTGTCAAGATGTTTTGGCCTTTCTTCTTTTTCAAATTTCATGCAGCAAGATGTCAATGTTTCTGCCATAACATTTATTGGAAAGTCCAGTGAACCAGTACATAATGTTGGAAAAGCAATGCTTGTTTTTCTTTGTTCCTCTGCTTGTTTAAGGCACATTAGTATTAAGGGTTCTAAGCTCTATAAAAAATAAAACAAATAACTTATGCATGTCGATAATCTGATTTTTTTGTAGGTAATAAAGCGTCACACGAAAGATGTTTTGTCAGTACACTCGCTACATACAGTTTCCATATCATGTAAATTGTTCCAAATAAGATCGTTTGTGTATTTTGCATCCGTCTTTAGGCTTCAAATTACTCTCCAATCCTGAAATATGCTGGTGTAGATTTGGAATTCTTTACAGCGTATGTCTTTATCTGCTCTTAAATGTTTTGTATTCAGTTTTGAATATTTTAAATATTTTAAGTCTCGAGCAACATTAAAGATATACATGCAGTTTCTTTTGTGACAAATTATTACAAAAACTTATCGTGTATAGTTTCTGGCCTAATTATTCTTTGTTGTTTTAAAAAAACTTTTATTTTAAAACTGGTATTTTTGAACCTTTTTAATTTGTCATCTTTCACTTGAGCAGTAATTAACCAACCGATTTAAGACATATTTAGTTTTCCCTCTCAATATATTATGGAGTTCATTTTTTCATTCATTGACATAGTTTGATATGAAAATATATCTCAATGTTTTAAGTGAATGATATCAACGTTTAAAGAAAGAACTACAAAGAGCGTTCCCATGATTGTTTGATATTCAGTAGAACATGTATTACTATCAAAATATTTACACATATGGGTCTTCATCCTGCAAGTACTTAATTATACCTATATTTTGTTATGCATAAAGTCGGTTAGCTGATTTGGTATACATCAAGAAATTTGTTTTCCCTTTCTGACTATTTATTATAATGTTACCCTGCAGCCGTTTAATAGAGAGGAATAAGGTAGGAGATTGATCGGTTGTTCAAGGCTTAAATTATAACTTGAAATTGTTCACATCCTTATTCTGTGCTTCTTGATGGTATTTTTTTTTAAATGCATATTTTCGCGTCGGAGTATCAGTCAAAGTTACGGTAATACAATTGTATAACTTCCCAATTTTTGTTTGACATGTTCATATTTTTATAACAGATATAACAATCCAATGGACTTAGTTTAAAGATGCCATGAACAGTTAGAAAAACACATGACAATATACAGGTATTTAAATATTGCAGAGCCATGTAATGAATATGCATGTATATATAAAAAAAAATATTGACACCTTGTGTTTGTGGTATAACATCTTAACCACAAGTTTATTGTTTTCTGTTTAGTATTAAATTTATATTAAGATCCATTGTGTTACATCTCGTGATCAATTTTATTTGGCAATCGCCAATGGCAGTCAGCAGGGTTTAAGAACATCAGTTGTTCGACCTGTTAGTCAAATGTGTTTTGTTCAAATATACTTTTTCACTTTTTTGGTCTTTTGGAAAATATTGTTTGTGCTGTATTTAGACCCTTCTACAACGAAATGTTTTACATGCACACGTATAAAAATTGCGGTTGTTATTCAACGCAATCATAGGTTTGAACGTAGTTTTCATTTTAGACTCGTATATATAAAAATATATATAGTTTGATTTTAATTTACAAATAAAAAAAGTCAATATTAATACCAATATAAATTTTTTTCAAAGATCTTCTTACAGTGTTGAATTGGTATCCTTTTGAATACGTTGATTTAAAGGATCATAATCTTTCTGAATCGTATCTAAATGTCCAGGTTAGGTAAACAACATATCCGTAAAAATAAGAATGGGCTAGCCTGTTAGGACGAATTTACAACCAAACTTCCAAATCAAATATTTGTATTCATGGAAGCATTACGTAAATGTGTAATAACAGTAAGTATAGTCATCATCATCATCATCATCATCATCATCATCATCATCATCATCATCATCATCATCATCATCATCATCATCATCATCATCATCATCATCATCATCATCATCATCATCATCATCATCATCATCATCATCATCATCATCATCATCATCATCATCATCATCATCATCATCATCATCATCATCATCATCATCATCATCATCATCATCATCATCATCATCATCATTATCCTTTAATAAAATCCATTAATAAAATATCAAATGTTGTTACTAAACCTTTTTTGCTGTGTTGTCATGACTGCTATTCCAATTCTGATTCTGAAATGGATTATTTTAAGCATACTATATCATAATCAATAAATACATTTATCGCTATTTTGTGCATTTTTCCTTTGATCTTTTTTTGTGATAATTTTCATATCATGCTTCTCGCTTGAGATGGAAAAATTATCGCTAGAAACTAAGGAGCCACGTGGCCGTTGCTAACGAAATTGACATTGAAATTGACAACGTCGTCATAGGTAAAATAGCGATAAACAGATTATCATTGGTCATCTCAACTCGATTGCTTTTCTCACTTTCGCTGTACCAGCTCAAGCGAGAAAATCAATCTCGTTGAGATGATCACCGATAATCTATAAGTATCTGTTTTTAAACATACCATGAAAAGATATCTAATCATTTTATATTTACAAACCTGGATTTTTTCATCTTCGTTCAACTCAATTGTGCTTGATCTTTCTTCCTTTTGGCAATCGCAACAGTTTTTAACTATCATTAAGCAATTTACTAATATATCGGAAAGAGACAACACAGTTGTTGCAAATGTAAATTCTGCCATTTCCCATCCGGACAAGATCAAACTATATAGCAAAACTGTTATATCGAAGATAACTTCTAAACACCTATAAATCATCATAAAACGCTCAAATCTGATATCCAAAGAGAGATCATCACTACTAGATATCACTAATATCTTATAAACCAGCAAAATAGTTATAAATGCATAAAAACACAAGGTATACATAACAATGAAGCAAAACAAGAAAAACGATATGTCTCCTTCGTCATTTGTGTCTCTGTTTGTAAATCATACAACCAGAAAACCACCTACATTTATGATATATCCTATCCCAATACGACAAAGTAAAATTTTCACTTTCAATTTTTCTTCATTGTCTTTTTCGCTAGATTTACCACCTGACGCAAATGTTTCATAAATATTAAGGAAAAATGTACACAAAATATCTAAGTAGAAATCCCAGTTCAAACACATATTTAGCTTTGTTTGTAGTAAAAATGAAAATCACACATATAGTAAGTGCAAATTCTGTAGTACAACGCGCTTACAAAAAAATATATCATGTATTTATCAGGACCGGACTATCACCTATCAATATTGTCTTTTGTTTACAGATATTAAGAAGTTCCGAGAATAATGCACATTTAAAAACCTCGTCTCTTTATTTGAACAAGAAACCCTTTTTCAGGTTTTTAAAATCAATACTAGTGTGTTAAGTGTGCATTTTATTGAGCCACCGTTGATTTAAACATGTTCTGATATGTTTTGTCTTACACAAAATATATTTAAAAAATGTTTAACTCGGATATTTTAGACATATCATTTGCAGTGATTTTTGCTCTGTATGATAACATTTTACCAAGTTCTCAAGGAAAGAAAGACGAAAACAAGACGACATCAAACAAAGGATCAACTACATCTAGTCGTTATGCGATTAAAGTACCCCCAGGGGAAAAACTTAAATTAAAAATCTTATTGATTCGAACAGCCGTAGGATTACTGGTGAATGTCACAGGATTTTTAACTGTTTGCGGCACAAATAGAACTTCCTATAGAAAAAGTGGAACTGCCATCGGACTATTTAGTGCTATATTGTTGTACAATGTTTTGTACTACGCAGTTGTAACATTTTCTTTAATGAATGGATTTTCGGCAAAAGTAAAAGAAGGGAACTGGAAGGAATATTTCAATCGTTTCGTTACAATGTACAGGTTGTTTGACATCATTTTTGATGTTTTATTATTACTTTACAACTTTTTTGCCTCTAGATGGACATATTCAAGTACGGCAGTCGCAATTACTGTTCTTATTGGTGTAGACATATTTATGAATTGCATTTCATTCGGAATATTCATGAAAGGAGTATATTCTAACCCCAATCGAAAGAAGTATACAAAGACAGAGACCATACAAGAGACAGGCTCATGATATTAATGGCACACGTTCCTGGTATTACGCATCCGTGAAAGGACGGATGACAGAAGATAGTTTAGAACAATATATTTTAACTTAACCAAAAAGGTTCTTTTTGGATCTATTTGATTCGATTATACAATATACTTCGATATTATTATAATAATATTTTGTAATTGAGTCACATTGTTACTGTACAAATTAATTTACACATACAATCATACTTAAAATTTAAGTTATACCAAGGGTAACATATAGAATGTTAACGTTAAATATTTACGTGTTTTTGTTGTAAATTTTAAGTTAACAAATATGATTCCACTCAACAAATGTATATATTTTAATTACATATCGTTCAGCATTACTTATCTATATTCCAATGCTTAACTTCATGTATGTGAATTCATGACTGGTAATATGCCATTAACATCGTGCATTTGTAGCGGTGCGTCATGTTGCCTATAAGATAAGAAGAGCTTTCTGCTTACCCTTCCGGAGCACCTGAGATCATCCTAGTTTTTGGTGGGGTTCGTGTTGCTTATTCTTTAGTTTTTATGTTGTGTCATGTGTACTATTGTTTGTCTGTTTGTCTTCTTTCATTTTTAGCCAGGCGTTGTCAGTTTATTTTCTATTTTCTTGAAATAAGCACAAATTAGTGACTCCTTCTCAAAAGTATCAAATCTTGGACTAGACATATCATAAATAGACTGACTCTCATTCTGTGCAACAGGCTTACTATCACGAAACTCAGTACTTTGATTTTTGTAATTTCTGCTACAAGTATTAATTTTTTTTACCTTTGACACTTCTGTTAAATGTATGTGCACAGCTGGATCTTGTAATATTTCAACAGTTTTGTCATCTGAATGTGTTTTAAGTCTAAATCAACATGCTAATGGAACTCTTCTTATAACATTAATTGTATATATTATCATAATTTGTTCACGCCTCGTTGTCAATATAATGAAGTTTGCATCAAAACATTCTGATTTTTACACTACTTTAGTTTTGCTTTCTTCATTTTTTTATTTTCTTCATCACTAACCTTTTCATCTTTTCAACTTGCAATTGCTTTAATTGATTTTCTATATCCAGTTGTTTTCATTTAAGTTCATGTTCTGATTATTCGACCTTGAGTTAAAGAGACACTTTACCAAAAGTTTATGTGTCAACTTAATAGGCTATATATTTTATATTTTTTTCTCATAGAAACTCTAAAATCTATTTGTAGATGTTAAGCAAACAACACTTATTCTTCTTTCTTCAGTTTATCAAACCCTTTGAGGTCTCTCGGTTTCAAAAGTTTACTGGCATTAAAATTGTCAGAACTTTGTTGGCATATTCTAATTCAATAAAATACCGAAGAATAAAAAAAATCTTGTAATAACTTTATCCCGTCGAGCCCACGATTTCTGTTACGGACAGAAATCACCTTTAAATGTCAATTGAACTGTTTATATAATATATAATTACTCTGTAAATGCGAACTCCCGAATACTGATACGGCTAGAAATCGTATTTTAATAAAGTCATCAAAAGTCACCAACTTTTTTTTAATAAAGTTACACCTATAACAATTCTTTTAATACAATTTGACAAAATATATTACACAAATAAACAAAAAAAAAACTTATTTCTAAAAATATATGATAGTCAGATTCTAGTATATGGAATGTTAATATCAACTATTGACAAATCAAAACCGTTTACATATAGTAAAATAGAGAGATTTGTTATTCCATTAGTATCAACGATTTATCTCTGATTTATTATCTTAACAAAATGATTGTAACTGACTTAAATATATAGTTTGTCGACGTCTGCCTTTTATGTTCTACAAGGCTTCAATTTGGTTTTAGTTTGAACAGTTTGTATAATTTTGCAAAAATCTACATTTTGGGAAATAAACAAACCAACCTTCAAATCTTAAACTTTGATGGCCAAAACAGTTACATTCAACTCTCTGACATGTCTGTTTATAACTTTAAAATAATTATTATCATTTTCAAATTACAACTATGCTCACCACATTAGATATATCTTTGACATATAAAATATGAAAGATAAAATTTATTATGTTAATGGTCATATTAGGCAAAGAAAAAAAGAAGCAAAGTCTATTCGTTGACAATTGATTAGGAAACAACTTTCAATATCGAAAGATCGGAGTTATTCCGCTTTAAACACTCTGAATTTTACAAACAGAAACCACTAGTTATTGAAACCAAGTATCACTTTCGTAAAATTATAAATAAAGCTTTGCATAACCATTATCATAATCATAACAGTAGTATACGGATGTTCGAAACTCATAAATCAATTGAGAAAAAAAAAATCCGGGTTACAAACTGAAACTGAGGGAAACGTATCAAATATAAGAGGAGAACAACGATACAACAGAAACACAACATTAAAATGTAAAACACAAAAATGAACTATAATATAACAATGGCCATTTTTCTGACTTGGTACCGGACATTTTAAGAAAAAAATGGTTGGTTGAACCTGGTTTTTACGGCATGCCAAACCTCCCGCTTTTATGGCAATGTTAAATAAATTTAATTTACTCATATGAATATTTAACATAACACGATTTTTGCGATATGGAATTTGATTTTTTCCTGAAACATGTCAAATTAAAATAGAATTTGATTGAATTGCATTTCATACTTTCGTCCGCCGTCGTCTGTTGCTGTTACAAAAATTCCTCTCCTCTGAAACTATTAATTTAAAAAAACTGCGCCACAATTGTTATTGAGCTATCCAGTTTTGTTTTTCCCTATCAATTTATGAATTTCGAACAGTGGTATACTACTTTTGCCTCTGTTTATAAAAAATGTACTTGTTACCGACGGTGATATCATTCTTATATCCGCTACACTACTGACGGTGATATCATTGTTATATCCGCTACAATACTGACGTCTTTGGTGAATCAGTGTAGATATAAAATAGCCATCAACTGAACATGTTGAATAGAGTTGTTCATGAAGCGACAACCAATGGGCGTTTAAAACGCAAGCAACAATAACTCAAACCATTCGCAAGTTGAACTTAACATAAATAGACAATCGTGTATTAACTGTTAGATTAGTAAAGGGATAATAAATCGAGCCAAAGATCTCCAATATCAATTTAATTTAATTCTTTATTTATTTAAAGAGTATTGCCAACAGCCAAAGGCTACGTGTGGATCTCCTCAACATAGATATATACAGATTCACAGTTATCAAAGTTTTGAACACAAACATGTTAAACACAAGACAAGACAAAATTTATTATGTTAATGGTCATATTAGGCAAAGAAAAAAAGAAGCAAAGTCTATTCGTTGACAATTGATTAGGAAACAACTTTCAATATCGAAAGATCGGAGTTATTCCGCTTTAAACACTCTGAATTTTACAAACAGAAACCACTAGTTATTGAAACCAAGTATCACTTTCGTAAAATTATAAATAAAGCTTTGCATAACCATTATCATAATCATAACAGTAGTATACGGATGTTCGAAACTCATAAATCAATTGAGAAAAAAAAAATCCGGGTTACAAACTGAAACTGAGGGAAACGTATCAAATATAAGAGGAGAACAACGATACAACAGAAACACAACATTAAAATGTAAAACACAAAAATGAACTATAATATAACAATGGCCATTTTTCTGACTTGGTACCGGACATTTTAAGAAAAAAATGGTTGGTTGAACCTGGTTTTTACGGCATGCCAAACCTCCCGCTTTTATGGCAATGTTAAATAAATTTAATTTACTCATATGAATATTTAACATAACACGATTTTTGCGATATGGAATTTGATTTTTTCCTGAAACATGTCAAATTAAAATAGAATTTGATTGAATTGCATTTCATACTTTCGTCCGCCGTCGTCTGTTGCTGTTACAAAAATTCCTCTCCTCTGAAACTATTAATTTAAAAAAAACTGCGCCACAATTGTTATTGAGCTATCCAGTTTTGTTTTTCCCTATCAATTTATGAATTTCGAACAGTGGTATACTACTTTTGCCTCTGTTTATAAAAAATGTACTTGTTACCGACGGTGATATCATTCTTATATCCGCTACACTACTGACGGTGATATCATTGTTATATCCGCTACAATACTGACGTCTTTGGTGAATCAGTGTAGATATAAAATAGCCATCAACTTAACATGTTGAATAGAGTTGTTCATGAAGCGACAACCAATGGGCGTTTAAAACGCAAGCAACAATAACTCAAACCATTCGCAAGTTGAACTTAACATAAATAGACAATCGTGTATTAACTGTTAGATTAGTAAAGGGATAATAAATCGAGCCAAAGATCTCCAATATCAATTTAATTTAATTCTTTATTTATTTAAAGAGTATTGCCAACAGCCAAAGGCTACGTGTGGATCTCCTCAACATAGATATATACAGATTCACAGTTATCAAAGTTTTGAACACAAACATGTTAAACACAAGACAAGACAATATATACAGGACAAGACATACAAATATAATTTGACTACACACCCATCCAATCACTCGCTCATTCTTACTCACATGCACACGACTTAACAAACATGTATGATTCAGTAATATAGAATAGTGATAATGGAAAGACAATTTTGAGCACTATCAGGTCAAATGGAATATGTGTTTCAAACCTTATATGTTTTGTTACAAGAAAAAAAAAGAAAAAAAAAAAAAAAAGTTAAAGAACAAATAAGTCATTTAGCTATCGTGAAAATCTGTTCGAAGATTTAATAAATCGAAACACACACTCAAACAACTCTAAATTAGTATCATCAGACAAATCATCACTACCTTCTATTAATATTTTGCTCAGATAGTTGGGACATCGATCCCGCAACATTGCTCCAATATCAATGAGAGTCCAATTATGTAAGAGCTGTTTAGAAGACTGAAGACATGTGCCCCACTACATGTAAAAGGTACACCATTTGTCAATGTTTCCAATAACATGAAAAACAACTAAGTTGAAAAACATAAATAAGGTTGAATGCATCTGATTGCAGTTTATTATTTTTGAAAATTATAGTAGATAGATATAGGAAGATGTGGTATGAGTGCCAATGAGACAACTCTCCATTCAAGTAACAATCTATTTGAGTAAACCATTATAGGTCAAGGTAAGGTTAGGAGAAAGCCATTTACTGACGTTAAAATCTCGTAAAACAGCAAAACATTTGAAAGTAATTGATTTCTGTTTTTTATTAAGGAATGACTGTAATATTTTTCCTGTCTATGAGGAAATAACAAAAAAAATGTGGTGCAAACTGAATAACGCGTGTAGCGGGTTATTTAACAGGGTGCTCCACATTTTTTATGTTATTTCGAATAGACAGAAAAAATATTAGAGTCATTTCTTATAATTTAATTCTATATTCCATTTTAAACCATTTTAAACCATGAAAACACGTTAATGACGTCACGGTCACATGACTAAATTATGTCTATGGGATGATAACAAAATAACGTCAGCCAATCAGAAGACGCGTTACATCCAAAATTAAATCATTCTATCTTACATCGGAGAATTTCTTAAAATACAATTTACTATTACGAAATAGCCAAATATAGATCTATCAATGTTGTTATATTTCCGACTCAGTGTAGACCAGAAAGTGTTTTTTTTTATGGCAAACAAGAACAATAAATTATGATATTTTATTTGTCTAAGAAACATATCATAATATAATTTAAAAGAACGCATTTGACGTTGAAACTGCTTTGCCGCGCAAATAAAAACAAGTTTTTTTGTTTTTTTTTTAAAGAAAAGCAATACGTGAACTTTAAATCGCTCACTGCCGAGTCACTAAAAGATTGTTGCTGAATTATATTTGAATTTGAATTGAAATAATTGAATATGATAAGAAAAAGTCAGTCTATATTTAGATATATTATTTGATTATACATTGTAAAGATAGACTATTTTATTTTGTACTTAGGAATGTACATAATTTTCCCGATGATAACCCTTTTGCAAATCCAACTTTCTACAAACCGGATGACATGCAAATTGCACAAACCAATCGCAACACAAATTTATGCACTCAGTTTGCCTTTTAAGCTTGAATTCATTCTGCATGCATTTATTCTATCTATCATATCTTTATATTTTGTTTGGACCTTTATGTTCGAAACTCGTTATTGAAGCTGTCTGTTCTCATGGTAGATATTAATTGTATAGATGAATCAAAAGTCCAACCTCCATGTGCAATGATACCTGTGGCATGCAACTGATTGGGACATCTTATAAAGAGACTCTTTTTGGTCTTATAAAACATCTAATATTTTAAGGTTTCCTGATTTTACTTAAATCAATACAAATATTTTACATGGAAACTTGGTTTTGGAATATCTTAATTCCGAAATTTATGAATACCTGTACATACCCCCAAAATAACAAATTTATATAAAAATGTATGTAGATATAAAAAGATACCATAATTAAAATGATGTTCGCCTTTCGCCAGCCTACAAGAAAGCATCAGTGACACTCTAATGAAAAACGTTAAAAGGCAAAATAAATTGCAAAGTTAAGAAATCTATTTCTTAGATAAAAAATCCTTTGCTTTTCGAAAAGGTCATTATAGGACAGTGAATCAAAAAAGAAACAAAAGAGAAACAGCTAGAGGTCAGAATACCGTAAGTAATGATGACCGTGCATAAACGTCACATGTCAATCTCTTACAGCCATGTCCTAAATTTAGATAAGAAAAAAAACGAAAATGCGCATTCACGATTGAAATAAGTTTTATTGGAATTTTTGAGAACACAAACCGATAGTGTGCGCTTGAAATGTGATCTATAATGTTAATGAATCAAGACGTGTAGGATAGTTGGGCAACACAGTGAATACAATGTTCAAAATCGTACTCTAGTACAAATACGTAGATATCATAAGGTTAAACTATTAAAACAAACAAACAAAAATAGAATTCAAATTTTATAATAAACATACGTATCTGTTTGTGATTTTGAATATATATGCATGTAGTATCAATAAAAACAAACGTCAAGTATTTACGGACGGACATTATTAATCATATGATCTATTTTAAATTCTACCATTCCGCTATATGAATAGATTACTATACAAAAAATATAAGAAAAGACTAATTTATCCCTAAAACAGTACCAAAAAATAGCATTATGATAGTACTTGATTAAATTTTGGTATGAATATTGTAAATTATTATTACGTTTTTTTTTAGAGCTGCAAGAATTTAAAATATTTGTGAATTGAAAACACAAAAGTATTGTTATTCACAATTTATTTAAAATTGAAATATTTTATCAATCTATCTTACTTTCCGTTTTATGGATATATAACAATACACAAAAAAATAACAATTACTTTTAAAATCTTACTAAAACGGTAGAAAATAATTAACATAGAAATATAATTATTATTGTTTATTTACATTTTTTTGTATGATGCAATTATTTATTCAGATTTAATTATTATGCATGTTTCATTTACAAATGAATATTTAAAAATATCAAAGCAAAATCTTGTCATATAAATGCTTATTTCTAAATTGCAACTCTGAAAATATTCTGACTTCAATTTAATATTTAGTTTCTACAGAAACATAAGACTTAGTACAGTATATATTTTGTATAATTATAGATTTTCTTTTAATTTCTATTGAGTAAATTAAATTGAATACTTTTGATAATAATGTTATTTTTCTGTTTTCCGATCTAATATACACATGCAAACCAGAATATTCTCTCCTTAGTCTATGAAGAAAATACACACGTGGTTAAATCTTCAGATATAATTAGTTTACATCTTATTATGACAATGGACAATACCATGTTATAATTGACTTAGATAAACACAGTGTACAGAGATCGTTTTAAAACAAATATAATTGCGTTGTCATAATACTTGTTTAGAAACTTTCACATCAAAGCGCTGATAAATATTCACATTATTAAAAACACATATGTTTTGTGAAAAGGCACAAAAGTGTATTGATGCAACCTAGCCTAATTATTTACTTTCCAATTTACTTTGATGGTTGCAATGTCACGTGATAGCCTAGCCATAGAGTGACCGTATCAAAGACGTAGATAATTACCTGTATAAATGATCGAACACTTTCGAGACGTTCCGAGAGATATAATGAGCCCATAGACACACCCAAAACTCGCCAATATATAAGCGTGAACCCCTCAGGGTGTTCACGCAAAAAATCTATAAACTATATACAATATTCTTGTAAAGCTTACGAAGTGAAATGATACTCCTTGGTATTAACTCGATTTCCTTTTAATGGTGAAAGATCATTGACACTCATTTAAATAGGGAGTAAATCTCATCAATTTAACATTCACTTTCGTATAAGTTGCAGAAGAAAAACCAAACAACAAAGCAACACACGCGATTTGTTTATGTAACTTCAAATGTTATAAAACTATTTGGATACGACTAACATCAATTAGAATAATGAGTAGCAAGTAGAAATACCGAAATAATCTCTTATAAAATTTTAAGATTCAATATTTGTATGAAGAAAAATCTGCCGAAAAAGGCTTATCTTCATATGACCTAATAATTTTGATATCTTCGCGAAAACTTATAACAAATAAACATGTATTATTATTTAAGTGATCCGGGCTCTTAACTCAGTATAGTCTATTATGTATAACAATGTTTCTGTAAAGCAAACTATAGTAACGCGAAATAAATTTTTATCGAATATTTTTTTGTGTAGATAGATATAGGAAGATGTGGTGTGAGTACCAATGAGACAACTCTCCATCCATAAAACAATTTAAAAAAGTAAATCATTATAGGTCAATGTACGGCCTTCAACACGGAGCCTTGGCTTACTCCTTAATAAATGTTTCTTACAAAATGACTAAAAATGCTTACACATAACTTAAATTACAACAAGAAATACTTGTGTGCTTTTGTCTCTAGAGTATCATTAACTTTGATATACTAACCATGTGCATGGTGTTGAAAGTTTGATTATTTTTAGGTTTCATCATTATGATTTTAAGAAAAGAATGTTAATGAAAACTCGTATCTTTTTATTTAAGTTGTTAATGGAGAATTACACTTTAAAACTACTTATAACATTTCAAACAACATTGTATAAGGAAATAATAAAATTTAGGACCTTGAAATTAGTACTTTGAGGCACAATCACATATTTCATCAATAACTCTCTTCAAATATTACTCTAATTATACCATAACAATTAAAATCGAAAAGTGATACTGACAAAATTTCCTTATCAGAAATAACTATTTGTTTTCATAAAACAGAAAACCGGAACAAATTGTTAATTGTAATCTAATTTAAGACTGTTTGTCAATATATTTCAGAAAAAGAGGAATATCTAGCATTAAAAACAACATCCTTGTTAATTTTTTTTAACTAAAAGCTTCATCTAAAAACTTTCATCCAAAATTGATCTGAGCGTCACTGATGAGTCTTATGTAGACAAAACGCGTGTCTGGCGTATTAAATTATAATCCTGGTACTTTTTATAACTATTGGAAAAGTCAATAAAATACGCTACGCATTATCACTAACAGCATATAGACAAACACACAAAGTATCGATAACAGAGAACTCGCAGTTACTGAGAGGTAGCCAATATCCATAGTTTATACATAAATATGCTCCCAAACGAAAGTATCAAACATGACACATCCGACGGATTTAGTTTAGAGACATCATAAACAAGATGAAAGAAGCAATGATTTGACGAGTACATTGTTTTGACTACATGTAGGTCCTGTTTCACAAAAGTCTTTCACGATTTCATATATCTATTGTTTAAGTTGAAACTAAAAAAGTATTCAACGATCTTACTATGATGTTTAATTGATAACCTATAAGAATAAGTTTTGACAAAATCCCCATTTGTAGACCACCGTTTTTTTTTGTTTCATGTTGTGTCATGTTGTTTCGTTTTTTTTTGTGATTTTTCTAATTATGAAGTCAATATGAGTAGGCCACGTATAGTCAGAACAACTTTTGTTGGCTACAATTCAAAGCTGCTTCATGATTATATAAGAGAACTATTTGAGTTTTCAGTTCGTTTTAGTTCATCTATGACTTAATTAAGATCGGCATTTGTAATGTTATATGAAAGTATAAATTACTTTAAAGAGACTTTGATTCTTCTTATTTATTTTGCATGAATCCATTTACAATGATGACAGGAATAAAAAGATAAGAAACAAATCTCTTTGTGATATGATACTTTATTTACTAGGTTATGTTTAGAAATTTCTTTGAAAAATCGTCTTTATCAGTACAATATCAATGTGCAACAAGAACAATGGATTATGATGTTTTAATTCGTCTAAGAAACTTATTATAATATAATTTAAAAGTACACATTTGACGTTTAAGTTGCTTTGGTGCGGAATTAAAAATATCTATAAACGATATAAAATGTCCTTGTAAAGCTAACAAAGTAAATTGATACTTCTTGTTTTTAACTAGATTTTTACTTAGTGGTGAAAGAACTTTGACACTCATTTAATAGAATAAATCTCAATAGTTAAACATGCACTTACATATTAGTTGCAGAAGAAAAACCAAACAACTAAAGCAATTTGTTTATATATCTTCAAACCTGTTATCGAAATACGACAATACGACTTAAATAAATTAGAATAATGCAAGCAAGAAGATTGTGCATACCGACATAATCTCTTATAAAAATTACAGATTGGATACTAGTATTTGGAGGGGGAAAAAAAGAAAAAAAAGAGTTATCTTCATATGATCTACTATACTGATCATACCGTTGTAATTTAACTCATATTTAATGCGTCCTCGACAAATGTACAACGCGATGTAATTTTAATTAATATGTTTTTCTGTATACATTTGTTCAAGTTAGGTGATACCACAATACAATGATATATACTAATTTTTATATCTAAGCGAAAGACTTATCATGCTTATTATGAAGTTGAATATCTGATTATTTAAGTAATTCAGGTTCTTCCCTCAGTATAGAAATAGAGACATAGTCTTTTATGTATAATAGTTCATTTCTGTAAAGTAAAATCGTTTCAGGCGTAGTAAATCTTTGCCAAATATTTTTTTTTTTTTTTAAATTTATTCCTTGATTAATATTTCTAACAAAATGACTGAAAATGCTTAGACATAATTTAAATTACAAAAATCAAAACTTGTGTGTTTTAGTCATCAGAGTGTCATTAACTTTGATATATTGACCATGTGCCTGGTGTTGAAAATTTCATAATTTAGGGTTTAATCATAATAAAAACTCCTAATTTTAAGTTGCTTAGGGACAATTACACGATAAAACTACTTATAACATTTCAAACAACATTCTATAAGGAAATGATAAAATTTCGGACCTTGAAATTAGTACTGTGAGGCAAAATCACAGATTTTATCAACAACTCTCGGAAAATCGGAAGCAAGATTTTTTCTTCAAACATCACTCTATTTATAATATAACAATCAACATTGAAAGGTGAAACTGACAAAATTTCCTTATTAGAAATAACTATTTGGGTTCATAAGTAAGATTTGTATCATGAAACCTAGGAAAACAGGAAACAGGAAAAATGTTAATTGTAATGTACATGATGTAAATTTCAATATATTTAAGAGAAAGAGAAATATCTAGCATTTAAAACAACATCCTTGTTAATTTGTTTTAACTAAAAACTTCATTTAAAAAATTATCATCCAAAACTTGAAAAGTTAATAAAATACGCTACGCTATGCTCATATAACATATAGACAAACACTCAGAGTATCTATAACAGAGAACTCGCAGTTACTGAGAGGTAGCCAATATCCACAGTTGATACATACATATGCTACCAAACGAAAGTATCAAACATGACACATCCGACGGATTTAGTTTAGAGACATCATAAACAAGATGAAAGAAGCAAGGACTTGACGAGTACATTGTTTTGACTTCATGTAGGTCCTGTTTCACAAAAGTCTTTCACGATTTCATATATCTATTGTTTAAGTTGAAACTAAAAAAGTATTCAACGATCTTACTATGATGTTAAATTGATAACCTATAAGAAGAAGTTTTGACAATATTCCCATTTGTAGACTACTGTTGTTTCATGTTGTTTCATGTTTTTTTGTGATTTTGGTCATCATGAAGTCAATATGAGTAGGTCACGTTTAGTCAGAACAACTTTTGTTGGCTACTATTCAAAGGTGATTCATAATACTATAAGAGATTTATTTGAGTTTTCAGTTCGTTATAATTAATCAATGACTTAATTTAGATCGGAATTTGTAATGTTATGTGAAACTATAAATCACTTTAAAGAGACTTTGATTCTTCTTATTTATTTTGCATAAATCCATTTACAATGATGACAGGAATAAAAAGATAAGAAAAAAAATCTCTTTGTGATATGATACTTTATTTACTAGGTTATGTTTAGAAATTTCTTTGAAAAATCGTCTTTATCAGTACAATATCAATGTGCAAAAAGAACAATGGATTATGATGTTTTAATTCGTCTAAGAAACTTATTATAATATAATTTAAAAGTACACATTTGACGTTTAAGTTGCTTTGGTGCGGAATTAAAAAAATCTATAAACGATATAAAATGTCCTTGTAAAGCTAACAAAGTAAATTGATACTTCTTGTTTTTAACTAGATTTTTACTTAGTGGTGAAAGAACTTTGACACTCATTTAATAGAATAAATCTCAATAGTTAAACATGCACTTACATATTAGTTGCAGAAGAAAAACCAAACAACTAAAGCAATTTGTTTATATATCTTCAAACCTGTTATCGAAATACGACAATACGACTTAAATAAATTAGAATAATGCAAGCAAGAAGATTGCGCATACCGACATAATCTCTTATAAAAATTACAGATTGGATACTAGTATTTGGAGGGGGAAAAAAAGAAAAAAAAGATTTATCTTCATATGATCTACTATACTGATCATACCGTTGTAATTTAACTCATATTTAATGCGTCCTCGACAAATGTACAACGCGATGTAATTTTAATTAATATGTTTTTCTGTATACATGTGTTCAAGTTAGGTGATACCACAATACAATGATATATACTAATTTTTATATCTAAGCGAAAGACTTATCATGCTTATTATGAAGTTGAATATCTGATTATTTAAGTAATTCAGGTTCTTCCCTCAGTATAGAAATAGAGACATAGTCTTTTATGTATAATAGTTCATTTCTGTAAAGTAAAATCGTTTCAGGCGTAGTAAATCTTTGCCAAATATCTTTTTTTTTTAATTTATTCCTTGATTAATATTTCTAACAAAATGACTGAAAATGCTTAGACATAACTTAAATTACAAAAATCAAAACTTGTGTGTTTTAATCACCAGAGTGTCATTAACTTTGATATATTGACCATGTGCCTGGTGTTGAAAATTTCATAATTTATGGTTTAATCATAATAAAAACTCCTAATTTTAAGTTGCTTAGGGACAATTACACGATAAAACTACTTATAACATTTCAAACAACATTCTATAAGGAAATGATAAAATTTCGGACCTTGAAATTAGTACTGTGAGGCAAAATCACAGATTTTATCAACAACTCTCGGAAAATCGGAAGCAAGATTTTTTCTTCAAACATCACTCTATTTATAATATAACAATCAACATTGAAAGGTGAAACTGACAAAATTTCCTTATTAGAAATAACTATTTGGGTTCATAAGTAAGATTTGTATCATGAAACCTAGGAAAACAGGAAACAGGAAAAATGTTAATTGTAATGTACATGATGTAAATTTCAATATATTTAAGAGAAAGAGAAATATCTAGCATTTAAAACAACATCCTTGTTAATTTGTTTTAACTAAAAACTTCATTTAAAAAATTATCATCCAAAACTGGAAAAGTTAATAAAATACGCTACGCTATGCTCATATAGCATATAGACAAACACTCAGAGTATCTATAACAGAGAACTCGCAGTTACTGAGAGGTAGCCAATATCCACAGTTGATACATACATATGCTACCAAACGAAAGTATCAAACATGACACATCCGACGGATTTAGTTTAGAGACATCATAAACAAGATGAAAGAAGCAATGATTTGACGAGTACATTGTTTTGACTTCATGTAGGTCCTGTTTCACAAAAGTCTTTCACGATTTCATATATTTATTGTTTAAGTTGAAACTAAAAAAGTATTCAACGATCTTACTATGATGTTTAATTGATAACATATAAGAATAAGTTTTGACAAGATTCCCATTTGTAGACCACTGTTGTATCATGTTGTTTCATGTTTTTTGTGATTTTGCTTATCATGAAGTCAATATGAGTAGGTCACGTACATAGTCCGAACATCTTTTGTTGGCTACTATTCAAAGGTGATTCATAATACTATAAGAGATTTATTTGAGTTTTTAGTTCGTTTTATCTATGAACTAATTAAGATCGACATTTGTAATGTGAAACTATCAATCACTTAACAGAGACTTTGATTTTTCTAATTTATTTTGCATGAATCCATTTACGCAGCATGCAAAGATGACAGGAATAAAAAGATAACAAAAAAAAAATCGTTTTCATGCACTAAGAGATAAGAAACTATATTTTCAGGTTATGTATATAAATTTCTTTGAAACCTTGTCTTTTTAAGTATAATATCAATGTGATGACGGGCTTCAAATCCTGCATAAATAGCCTTTCAGGAATTTCACATTTGCCATTCCAGTCGTTTTAGGACGATGAGATTGGGGTCACACATTCACGATTTTTATTGCCGTCCTTGCTAGGACCATTTCCGATAGAATTTGTCGAAAGTCTGATCAAGACCCTGGGAATCGTGACTTGAAATTCAAACTTAGGTGTATAATTGTATACAATCTTTTATATAATCACGACAACAATCAGAAAGTTTTAAAAAAAAATCCATTGCTGTTATTTTTGCCAGCAGAAGTACTAAAAGTAGACATAAATCTCAACGTGAGCATCCTACGTGATTTGCTGAATGACATATAAAAAAAAAAATACTACCTTCTCAGTGGAAAGATGGTGTCATCATAAAACTACCAAAGAAAGGTAACCTTACAGATTGTAACAACTGGCGTGGAATTACTTTACTATCAGTGCCTGGTAAGATACTTTGAATAATAATTCTAGAACGAATCAAAGACAAAATCGATTCTATTCTTCGGGAAGATCAAAGTGGTTTTAGAACAAACCGTGCATGTATAGATAACATCCTCATACTGAGAAATATTATAGATCAGACACTAGAATGGAGGTCACCCATATATATAAATTATGTGGACTTCGAAAAAGCATTTGATAGCGCCCATAGAAAGTCACTTTGGTACATCATGAGTATGTATGGAATTCCACAGAAAATTATTAACATCATTATGGAAATGTATGATAGTTTTAGATGTGCAGTCAGACATGATGGAAAACTATCAGATCCGTTTTGAATAATATCTGTAGTAAGACAGGGATGCATAATATCTTCATTTGTCTTTATATTGGTGGTTGGCTGTGTAATGAAGATGACAACAACTGAAAATCATGGTATACAGTGGGAACTGATAACATGTTTAGAGGACATGGACTTTGCTGGCGATATCAGCCTCTTTTCTCATACACATGAACACATGCAGAAAAGACAGATAAAGTCACACCAGAGGCAGCGAAAGTAGGACTGAAGATAAATGCAAAGAAATTTAAGGTGATGAAGATAAGTGCACAGAATTACTAAAAAACAATTACAGTGAACGGAAAAGAACTGGAACAAGTAAACTTATTCAACTATCTTGGTAGTTGAGTTAATGCAGAAGGAAATATTGAAGAAGAAGCTAACATCCGTATTGGCAAAGCATCTTCTATATTCAAAAACTTGAATACTAGTAACATATCGAAAACAACAAAATTTCCAGATTGTATGTGAGCAATGTTAGATCAGTTCTGTCGACGGTTCAGAAACATGAAGAACAACCAAAAAAGTAGAAAGTCGGATTCAAATGATGATGTTTGAGACGAATAATTAACATCAGAGGGCTAAGTATAATTTCAAACAGTGAACTATCAGAAAGAACAGGTTTGAAGGTTATAGTGAACGAGATCATGAGAAGGCGGTGGAAATATTGGACATATACTGCGAATGGATAACAACCGGCATGTGAAAAAGGTATTGACATGGACACCACAAGAGACAAGAAAGCCTGGGAGACCGAAAGGCACATGGAGAAGAGATATAGCAGCAGAGATGAAAAGACATGGTTACACCTGGAATCAAACAGACAAAATCGCGAAAGATAGAACGAGTTGGAGGTCCCTTGTTGATGCCTTATGTGTTCAAGAAAATGAAGAGGATTAGGTAAGTTAGTAAGTATTTTTGCCGATTGTGTCAAGATTGCATACATATTTTGCCTATTGTCTTTGTCGAAACCGGTCCAAAATAGTTCCGTTATTAAGACAAATTTCGGCAATGATACTAATGACAGAGTCCCAACAATTACAGAACACAACAATAATGAGTCCAGAAAAAGCTGTGTGCAATGATGTATAGTATACTTTAATAGGATTGTATTGCGACGGTACCTGATCATCCAGAATATTTAACGAATATCTTCCGTCGGCGTCGGTTCACAGTCTGGTCACTGTTTGATCTTTGTCAGATCACCTTTAGTAGAATCGGGACGCTGTCGTGACAAATTCGGTTGTTTCGTACCACGCAAAATATACGAATCAGATGAGAATCGAATGCGAATCGGATTGAGAGGGGAATAATCTCGACACATTCGGTTGCATACGGCTGAATTTTGACGCTTCATGAACAATATCTGATTGTTGTCGTGATTCGATATAAGTTTTTTCAAATTTTAATTAAATTTTGAATGTCCAGCCACGATTCAAGAGATCTTGATCAAACGTTTGACAAATTTAAATCGTGAATTGTCCTGTCAAGAACGGACTATAAAAATCGTGAATGTGTGACCCCAGCTTAACTATCGGGGGTACTTTGCTGAACTCTCCGGACCTTTCTTGATCCATAGGAGTGTTACGAACGTATACGACTGCGTTCATGCAGTGATGGGATATGTCAGATCACTAAGCGTAGTAATCCGACTTTTTAAATTTTTGTGTCTTAGTGCTGTCTGATCTTAAACGGGATCCATGATCAGAACTGTGTGAAGTGTATGTCATGAACAACTAAAAATAAAGGTTTAGTCATCAAATGTGTATTTGTTTGGTTATTCGAGGTTAGAAATATAATTTGAATACGTAACATGAACTCAACTAAAAGTCGTGATTGAACTCATGTATTCCTGATGCGGAAACTTGATCATAATTTGTACCAATTGGAACGTTTTTTCGAAAAGTACAGGTCAATCTTTGTTTTTAATTGTTTTTTCTATACACATCAGATTAATGTACACTTTCTCACATCCTTAATTAAATAAGGAGTCAAAAAGTGCCTCCTAGAATTTGTTTTATGTATAAAGAGTTCTTTAAAGTCAATTCAATAATACAATTTCTTTATTTGGTTAATACGGTAACGAGTAAAAGTCATGACTCCCATCATTATCTGACATGAATGGGATGACAAATCTACCAAATATTTTATATGAGAGAGAAGATTCCCCCATTAATGAGAGGCGTTCGACATATGACTAAGAATGGAAATAACGTCGCAGTAAATGTGGATTATTCTCTTTATTTTGTTCCTTATGAAGAGTTTATCTGGCATTTTCCATCTTTTAACGCCCATTTTGTCAACGGAAAGAGATATCATCAGAAATGTATTGTTTGAATTAACGTCAACTTTTGAGATCAGATTCAGGACCGTCGATTTTTTTCGTGTGAACTGTGAATAAGTTGGTTACATTATCAAATCTGTAATTTGTTTCAGTTCAATATATTCATTAATATTAAAATTTGGGAGGTTTAAGAGGTTGACATAATTATGTACAAGCTCCTTCTTTTCATACAATCTTACTGTTGCACTCTAGAGATCAAAAACAGACAATAACAGGATTTACAAAATAAATTCCTTTCTTAAAGTACATTCAGAAAAGGGTTGCAGTTTCATTGAGGTATACGCCAAGCTTGTAATCATATTTGTTGTTGCTAGTTCAAATTTGTTTTTGAGTACTAGTATACAAAAGCACGCGGAACTAATTAAAAGGAAGATTTATTTCATATCTCTTACACTTATATTTTGAGTTGCAAACACATTGTGTTTCCATTTTTCATAACGGATAATGATCATTATGGTATTCTAAGCTAACTAGTGCATTTGTATGTCTTTTTATTCATATTCACAAGTAAATTTTACGAGATAACACACATTCTTATTGCAAATTTAAGATGAAAAAGGACGAATTTTCATTTATTTTCTTTATATTTATAAAAATATAAACAAAGGAGATGTTGTGCTATTTCAGAGAAGTACTCCACCAGATACCAAATGACATAGCAGTTAGTAACTATAGATCAATTTGTAACCTTCAACGGTGAAAAAAATTTAAACACAACCGAACAACAAATTATAAAGACCAAGGATTTGTAAATCAGATAAAAAATAAAAAAAACGACCTAATAATTGTACACAACAATAAAGGAAATACAAATTTTGTATACAGCAATAAACGGCAACCCTTGAATAACAGACCACTAAAATCGAGATGGTTCATTTATTACGTGACGGGGTCAACATGATTGTTGATCCACACTCTAGCACTTGGACAGTGGTATAAAAAACATATCCATTTCACAAGTTGAACGTTGTCTCTCAATATTGCAATGAACATATTAAAGGCAAATTGTCCAACTGTATGTCAGAGTGACTTTATAACACAAAATGCCAACATTGCATGGCAGGACATACATGTGTTTGATTTAAATACCATGTGCTACTACAATAGACACTTATACATTGTACACATTAACTGTATGTTATGTTTTTTGTGTTTAAAGCAAGAATACGTTTAAAAAGAATTGCAGTTCAATCTGCTTTAAACGTGTTGTTCTCGATATGATTATAATATACACAGTAAATTCAATTCTAAATCTATTCCAGACCAACATTAAATCGCTGTTAACTGTCCTGTTGTTCAGGTCATGATTTTATCTTTAAAGTTTTAGTTGAACATTAATAGTTGGAAATATTTCTACATATTTCAAAATAGTAAAATGTGCAGATAATTATGATTCTGAATGCAAGTAGGATCTATGAAATGTGTATCATCAGTTTGATATTTTTCATAATATAATCAATAATTGGTTCAGAAAATATTCAAAACTGAATGAATTTAATTTGTTTTATTTCCTTTGCACTTTAAACTGTAATAAAATGTGCTTATTCTCACATTTACTGTCTTTATAAACATGAATCATATTGTATATGAAAATACAGAAATTTTTGTTTTGATAAAGATTATAACCCTGTGTTTCATGTTTGGCTTTTTTAAATCAGTAGCTTATTTTTGGGGAAATAGTGATTTTTCAATGAGGGATATCATTAGCTCAGTAGTCAGTGCTTTGGTTCTGACATGATGTATAGGATACTTTTCTAATGCCCCGATGATCAATTTAAATTAGATGAACTAACTAAACGAAAACAGGGAGTTTACCTTACATGGATTTGGCTTTCGTTTAAGGTTATTTTTTGACATGTTGCTCTTAATGTGTTTCGGTACTGATACAAGGATTTAAAATGTTTGCCCTTTAATATTTCTGGGATGAAGGAATATTTAGAAAACTGACTCTTTCGCATACAATTTTAAGTGTTGATAACTATTCGAGTCCCGGAGTGCAATCATCTAGGTAGCCATTGCCTTTATACTGACATAATTTATAACATACCATATATTTGTTTGGGTTAAAACACAACATGTGTTGCATGCGGAGCATGATATGTCTAAACTTCTGAACTACCTAATAACACTCCCTGTTTTTATTGTCTCTTGTAAACGAAACGCCCGTCTGGCGTAAATACTAAACTTCAATCCTGGTATCTTTGACGAGTTTATTTGTCGTTTTGCGTTGTTTTAACATGACATTTTCAGTTCGTTTTCAACTTTGGCTAGTGACTGAAAATTTGATATCTTCATTTAGTTTATTAACATCAACAAAGAACTTTATAATATTTGTCAAACTTTTCGAGGGCAACTTTCAAAATGGATTATTGTAAAACAAATACGGATAAAAGTAGTAACGAAAGTAACATAAGGAAATATAAATGTATATTAAAAGTGCGTGGGCAAAACATTTACTACATACAAAACTAGCTCTGACAAATACTGTGACCTATTAAAAGAAGTGTCTGTTTATTTCTTTAAAGATCTAATTGTAAGTTTTTGATTTTAAATTTATTTTTTTGATAAATACTTATTGAACTTTAATTACTATAGATATAAAGAAAATGAAATAAATATTGTAATTGATCAATGTTAGTTATTGACAACTGAAATGTAATTAGAGTCTGTCAAAAAATATTGCGACCTCACAACTATTCGGAAAAAGAAAATACAGAGGTCATAGTAAATTTCAGTCGTTATCGTAAATATCAATGTTGGAGAATCATTCTGTTTTAATCATTGAACCAATAATAAGACTAAGCAAATGTTTGTAATATCAAATTGCTTTAAAGTAAAATAGAGAAAACAGTTCTGATCTTTTCACAAATTGAACTGGCTTTGCGTCTTATGATAATTATAACTATATTTTTTACATGCAATGTCATGAAGACATTTCTTTCTATGAACTATACTAAGGTGATTCTTATTACTGGTATAAAAGTGGGACGACAAATAAGGGGGACAGTCAAACTCATAAATCGGAAATAAACTGACAACGCCATAGCTAAAAATCAAAAGGACAAATAGACAAACAATAGTACACATTACACAACAAATAAACCTAAAACATTAGCAATAATAACCCCACCAAAAACTAGGTGTGATCTTATGTGCTCCGGAAGGGTAAGCATATATATAAATATCTGACATGAATTTACTGATCTAAAGAATCATTATCACTGATAGAAGTATATGAAATAAATTGAGTAAGGTTTTTAGTCACTAGCATTAGCATATGACATGAATTGCTTAAAGGGAAGACTTCTGTTCACTAATATAGAATCTAACATGAATTGACTGACGTGAATACTTCGCAACACTGTTAAAGAATCTTGCATGAACTTGGTTAAAACTACAAATCACTGATATAAGAATCTGACTTGAATTGATTAAATAGAAGACTTATAATTACTAATTAAAATAATCTGGTATGAATAGTCTGAGGCTGGGACATTTAATCACTGATTTAAAAATCGGAATTGAAATGGCTGATCAGAAGTAAAGACTTATAATCACTGGTATAAGAATCTGACTTGTATTAACTGTAGTGAAATTTCCCATCACTGATAATAATCAGAAATGAATCGACTAAATTTAACATGTTTAAGACTTCTTATTACTGATATTATAATATGCCATGCATTGACTGAAGTGACTACTAATAATCTGTGGTATACGAATCTGCCATGCATTGACTGAAGTGACTAGTAATAATCTCTGGTATACGAATCTGACTGGTATTAACTGAAGTGAATACTTATAATCACTGGTATAAGCATCTGCCTTGTATTTACTGTAGTGAAGACTTCCCGTCACTGATTATAAGAAGCTGACAAGAATTTACCGAAGTGAAGACTGCGCAACACTCAAAACTTGCATTGACTAAAGTGAATACTTCTTATAACTGGTATAAATTCGACCGTTGGTTTTCCCGTTTGAATGATTTTACATATCTAGTAATATTTTGGGGTTCTTTATAGCTTGATTTTCGGTGTAAGCCAAGGCTCCGTGTTGAAGAACGTTTCTTGACCTATAACGGTTTTCTTTTATAAAGTGTGAATTGAATGAAGAGTTGTTTCATTGGCGCTCATACCGCATCTTCTTATATCTATTAAATCGAAGAGAGTGATGAATTATTATTTCTGATATTAGTATCTGACACGAAATAAAGAAAAATCACTTGTATATGTGTCTTCCATGAAGAAACCGAGATTAAGAATTTCATTAAGTGGTATAAGTAGCTGATATAAATTGATTAAAGACGCTAACATATCTAGTATGTATGTATAGACAGAAAAGTATAATTCCTATTAGTCATACACCAGGTGAAATACAAATGACTGTGTTTAGATATGTATAGGAAGATATACACTTTTTGAGTAATGTTGATCATGTTGATTGCTAACAAGGTTTCTAAATTCTTTTCTTGTATTTTTTTGTCGATTTCGCTAATTATAACTTATTCTTACGAAGTTATTTTATCCTTTTTTTATCAATTGCAGACGAATCAAGGAGAACATGTACAACATTATTTTTATTGTTGTATTCACTGTCTTAGCAAGTACTGTTAATGGCTGTCCAACGGCATGCACATGCAGTAGCAGGAATGTCGATTGCAGAAAAAGATATATAACAGCAGTCCCATCTAACATTCCATTGTCAACAGTTGAATTGTGAGTATTACAATTAAAGATGTTCTTCTACTTGAGGGGGCTCGCGGGTATAAATTAAAAAAAATATAATGTAGGATTTCCATATATTTTTCTATAAATGAACTTTCTCATATTCTTAATAGAAAAATGGAAAAAAACGGGATAATTTAGAGCTTTTTCAGTGATATAAACATATTAAAAGTCATCTGTGGCCAAAACAAATCGATTTGTTCTTGTGATTTTTGTACCATATCATAAGTGAATAACTAAAAGTGTAATAAATAAAATTTGTATAAATGAAAAAAAAACCATAAAATTATGTTTTAATTTTTGCTGAAATATTTGTACCCGTGAGCCTCTCCAAACAAAACAAATGCTACGTAAGTAAGTATTGACAATTTCAATACTTAGACCAAACTTCAGGATTGCTTTTTCATTTCAATTTATGTAAACCAAAGAGGAATACTCATCAAATTAAAACATTGCATAGCGTATACTAATATTAAAAAGGTTTAGGTCCTACTTCAATTTCTCATAAACAATAGTCTTTTTGTCGAAATTCAAAGTTAATTGTTCAGATATCTAGCTTATCGTATATGGGACATGCTCATTGTGCCTAGTCGTCAAAGTTTAGAACTCACGATGGTATGTCTTTTGTCAAGTTATGCTAGTAATTTCAGTCCAATTTTTCTGTGTAAAAACTTTTTTTTTTGGTTTTGAATAAAAAAAAATCGACTAATTGTTGTTTCATATACAGTATTGTTGTTTGACAATATGTCGCTTAGAAATTTTGAATATAGTATCAAATATATTTTACGCCTTTTAACTGACAAAGCTTAACCACACATTTCTTTTGTAAAAGTTATTCTACCAAACTCTGTTTCTCTTGTGTCACTACTTCTTCGCAATCGTAAAAGATATTGACAAATCTATTTTACCAAATTACTCTTTAAATCTTCAGTTTTAGGATGATCAATTGAATCTTAGATATTGAAAGACTTCATTTGAAAGTTATTTCCCCAGATGCATTTGAAATATATAATATGTATTTGTAACTGGTAATTCATAAGTGAAAGAGACCTAGTTCAAAGGTGAAGGTCATGTTATGAATGTTGATTTTAGATGATTTTTATCTCCTTTCAAAAACAGTATAACAATCAAAAACATATATTTTTTTTATGAAATATAAGTTGTAACATGTCGTTACTCATAAATTTTGTTGAAAGAGTATTTTGACATTAAAGAAAAATTGTACGTTTGATGATATAACTCATAACTCATGTATATATCAATAGGACTTTTTATTTTAGGTTCTTAATGTATGATCTTAAAATTAAGTTCGAGGTCACAGGTAATTTGGTGTTTTAGATTTTGACCTTTGAATTTACTTCCTTTTCATACACCAAAAAGCCATATGACTGTATACGTTAGATACCAAGCCATTTGACTTTGCAATAGCCAACTAGAAATGATCTTTTGTGAACCGGAAGTTTATCAAAATTATACAATTAAAACATTTTGCCCCCTTTCTCCTCCTTTTCTTACCATAATTGGGACAATATCCTGAATGTGCTTCCGATTAAGGAACACAAACGTTGCGTGTTAAAAAAAAATCTTTGTGTAGTGATATTTGAAACGTTTCTATGATAAACAAGTGACTGAGCTCAACCATTTGTGTTCATTTAGAAAGTAGGGGAACATAGAATAAATGAGTAACAACTATGGAGCTATTTTATGTGTTCAAAGTATCAAATTTTCAAAGAACTTATTATGTTACAAAAGGGATTTTTTATCACGAGGAGCCGCATCAATAACGGATTCTCGGGGTTTGCTAATTTACGGGAAAAGTAATCGCACTTCGTACCCCGAAAATTAACCACATGTGAAAATGTCTCAGCTTTGAAACGAGCCATCATACATATCCAAGTTAACGATATGGACTGAGCAACAGAAGAAAAAAACGATATCCATTGCCGCCTATGGAGAAACAATTGCGCACATTGACCCAATTTCATCATAAAAAGTTTAAAATGTCATCTTCGAAAATCTTTTACAATCTCTGTAATGTTTTCCTCATTTTTTAAAGAAAAAAGGCGCCAATGTTCAGTGTATGAAAACTCAAGAGAGAATTATTTCTCGCCTTATCTTATATTGCTTACATGTATTTCCCAAAGACATACATACGAACCCTGCATTTGTTCTGCTTTTTAGATGCTTTATCTCCAAATATGATTTTTTTTATAAAAGCTTGTTATTTTGAAACAGAGCAGCTTTCATCCTTATTGTAAAAATATAAACATCCATATATTTTTGGAATTAGTGTCAAGTAAACTTTCAAATAATACCGGCAGTGACATTTTTAAACCAGAAGTAACAAATCATATCCCTTATTTAAAACAAAATAGTTAGGAAACCATATATGTTTAGAATCAGTGCAAAAAAGCTACCATTAACCACTGAAAATTACATTTTAGACCTGATAGTCATGTTTTATATCAAAATGTTTCGTGAGGGGCGGATTTCTCTGAAAATGTATTATTTTTAATTATTTCTATTTTTTTCTTTCGCCTTAATATGTAAATTGCGCTGTTCTGTTGTTTTGCACAATGTCGCTATATGTTTTGCATATGATATCGAAAAGTTTATCCACTTTTGAAACTGACATCGCTTAATCAAACACTTTTCCTTCTCCTAAAATACTGATTTTATTGTATTTACTACGGAATTGTCGTAGGTGTTAATACAAATTTATTTTGCTAAATTACCCGTTATATCTTTAGAATTTGGATGATCATTGGATCGAAGCTATCCACACCTCACACAGGTTTTATTTTTCCTTATGCATTTGATATCAGAGATATGCATTTGAAACTCATAAAATCTAAGTGATATATATATATATATCTAGGGTATTTGGATTTGAGGTCCTTAGTCCAAAAAAAAAGTTCAAAAACCCCATTAGTGCAAACCAACAAATCAGTACAAAACTCTCGGAGGAAACTATTGTTTGAAATATGGTACATATATATGTAATAAGGCTTTCCTAGAGTTCATACGGACACCTTCCGCGATTGCAATAACTGTTTTTTATTAATATTCATGATTGCTTATTTCATTAATTTAAATACGAAGTGTTTACTATACAGTTTTAGAGCCGATATTAGATCAAATCATTTAATATTTAGTATTCATTACTAGTAATATACGCACAGATAAATGTTACCAAAGATGATATTGAAATCAAACTATTTATTTAGTTTCTCATTTTTCAAAACATGTCAGATATTCTTATATATTAATTAATCGGGAAAAACATTACACTGTTTCTAAATATCATTTTACCATCGGATGTACAACAAAATATTGTTGAAAGGACCGATCTTAAAGGCAAAACGGTAATCAAAAGCGGGATCAAAACATTTTTGACATATTTTTTTATCATCTAAATGTGTAGATCTAACATATATGATGACCATATTTTCAATTGTGATCATCTGTAATTATGTATACACGATTTCTATTCAGTTTCAATTTTTGTTCAGAAACCTATATTTAAATCAAATTACCACGATTCATGAGGATTCATTTCGGGTTTGGTTGCACTATCGACATTGTAAGTAACTTGATTTTACAAAACATAAAATTGCCATCAAGAGTTAATTTTTTGCTGTCAAAAGAGGAAATAATGTTTTCTGTAATATATCTGTTTGTATATATGCAACATTTCAACTATTTCAAATGGCTGTACTTCATATCTTGTTTCTTATTCTCGTAAACGCAACTATGTTTGATGCTAATCATATGACTTATGTGATGCAAGAACTAATCTTTCGGAGGGACGGACGGACGGACAAGTGTAAGACTTAATGCCCCTCCGCTACGGCGGGTGCATAATAAAATACAACAGTAAACTTTTATCCCCCCGATAGTTGCAGAAGGTCATGCATATAAAATATATAAAATTATGTTTCAATGGCACGAGAACGCAACACAAACATGAACACATACTTCGATCCAAATAGTACTGATCATTTGCAAACTTAACTAGTACGTTTAATATGACACGAAAGGAGATGTGGGATAAATATAAATTATAGGCAAAAGCCAAACAAAAATAATATTTCATATTATCCCTACTTTTTTTTCCTATCGTTGGTTTTTTTCCATTACTATAATGAGGATAGTGGATAGATGTGAATATTTAAAAACAATTGTATATAAATTTATTTATCTTTTGTTTTTTTGTTAATCGGGTTAGTCGCGGTTGAAAATGTTTTCTCGGAGAACCAATCTGCTCTACCCACACTCAGCTATGTGTTATTTATCTTGTTCAACACGGACTTTGACCGACGTTCTGAGAAATGTATCCAGTCTAAATTTTGTGAGCTGTAATGATCAATCTATTAATGTACTGAATATAAAAGCTGCATGTGATTTTGAACTCTTATTCTAAATTTTTATAGCAGCATTTGCAAATGTATAAAAACAGTAACAACTGAAATCGAAATAACTGTAGTTCAGAAATTTTGCCCATTTTAAAATTAATTGTTTGATGCACGCATAAATTTCTAAATCTTCAGTATAATATATGTACTTTGCTAATTACTTTATTTTTGAAGTGGCGGTAGCTTGAGAGTAATTTTCATGCAGCGGGTCTATTTTTCCCTTACCGCATTTTCGTGCTGAAAGCTTGTAATTCACAATGTTTCATTCAATTCAAATTGACTGAAAAGTATAACATTTTTTTTTAAAACTTTTAATTTTGAAAGACAATTTGACAGGATCACTTATTTAACTATTTAATTAACAGTCTAGAACCAAGGTCTAGAACAGCATCTATTTCATACCGCCTAGAACAGGGTATACATTTTCTAAGCGTGTCTAGAACAGGGTATGTTTTTCAATATTTGTTTAGAACAGGGTATGATTTTCAAGGTTTTCTGTGTGTTATTTATCTTGTTCAACACGGACTTTGACCGACGTTCTGAGAAATGTATCCAGTCTAGATTTTGTGAGCTGTAATGATCAAGAACAGGGTATGATTCGGCAAGTGCTGTCGGCACAGTTATACCTGAAAGGATAGTCGTGGGTGACGTTATCCACGAGTTTAAGTGTCCAACGTAATAAAACAACCGTTGTCCAAATCAAGACATATAAAGATTTCCATGTAGAGTTTGACTACTGATAAAATATATTGAATATCGCCAAATCTTAAAATACTATAATAGTTTTCACAGGGCAAACACACCATGAAATAAAACTGTAGGCCGGATTATACCCATTTAATCTTAAAAAAACCTAAACTGTACAACTTTTGATCTTATAATTCTCCTAAAAAATATTTCTGATCGATGAAAGTCAGATTTCTGGTATTGATTTGCTGTGATAAAGTGTTCAAATCATATCCTCAAAATTCTCGTATTGGAAATTTAATGCTGGGCTTGCTTTTGATAAGAATTATTTTACCATTCAAGATACATGTTTAGCATTTGTTTAACTTTTTGTTTTAGGTGACATGGTTATGGCCTAATTCTCACCTTTGGTAGTCTTTAATCTGTTGATCACTTCATCTCGGGTTGATAAGTGTGATTACAATTACGATTGATAATGGTCAAAGTTTACTTAGCAATTTCCTTCAATACAGACATTTTGTAACCTTCGTTTCTAATGGCGTAAGTTTTTAATTAATTTTTTTTTTTTGGGGGGGGGAACTAAAATCCACGAAATTATAGACCCACAAGCTTGCAAATAATGCTCAACCCACGAAAATTGATACCCACAAATTAAAATACTTTAGCAGTATCGCAAATGTAAATCTGTAAAACTGTATATAAACTGTGGATATATATCGTATCACACAAGATGCAGTGGTAGAATCTATATGTTAAGCTTATACAGATTTAGAAATATGCAGTTAATGTACATTTTTACAGAGTTGTTGTTTATTTTATGTTATACACAGCTTTAAAAATGTACAGTTTATATAGTTTTACAGATTTACAGTTTATATATAGCTTAACAGATGTACATTTTATATATAGCTTTACAGTTGTACTGTTTAGATACAGCTTTACAGCTGTTCAGGTTATAGAAAGCTTTACAGATGTCAATTTGGTATGCATCTTTAGGACTGTACATCACGATTACTTGTACTAAAGTAGCTGTGTAGGAATGTCTGTGTATGTTGGAACGTATTTGATTTTAAGGAAAGAAATCTTTGTATTACCAACAAATTAATATAACAGGGTTATCGATATCACAAACTAGTCAAAACATTTACTAAATTTCATCATCGATACAAGAGCAGCATTCATTAATATAAATCAACATGCATATATCTTATACGTTCAGGTATTTCACATTCAAATATTCTTTACAAAGCACAAACATGTCGGCATTCAAATTAAAGTCTAACCAAACCTTGAAACAGACTTATTCGGACGGGACATCGTTTCCAACTGTTGTCAGGCCACTAAAGATTACATATTTTTGTATTAATATTGATTAACTCACAGGGTCTTTGCATCGGGAATAAACACATTTTCTTAAACACCAGTTGTTGTCATGATACCGGTAATGTTCTTCTCATATATTTTATAATGGTATGGTACTAAATCCTTAACGAGAGTGATTGTACTTGATTTTTATATGATGCAGACTTTATTTTTCAATCAGTTTAATTGAGATCTGGAGCTGGCATGTCAGTAACTGCTAAAAGTCCTTTGTTCATTTAAGTATCATTGATATTTTGCTTATTTTCGTTTTTTACCTGTTCTGAATTCGGACTCGGACTTCTTTTGAACGGAAGTTACTTGTGCGTATTACTAAGTGTTACTTCATTCTACATTGACTTGATGTATAAAGGGTGGGTTGAGATCTCCCAAAACATATTTAATCCACCTCATTTCCACGCATTTCACAAATCAGTAGCCTCTAGCATTTGTTAGTCTCATTGTTTTTTTTTAATTTTTGCTCATTCATATGTTTAAGAGTTAAGTAAGACGTCCATATCACTAGTACACATCTTTATCTAAGGGCCCAGCTGAGGATCACCTCCAGGTGTGGGATTTCCTCGCTGCGTTGAAGACCATTGGTGACCTTCGGTTGTTTGATGGGGTTGTAGTCTCTTTGACATATTCACCAATTCCACTCCATAATTTAAATTTACTAGATACACTTCAATTGACCTTCTGATCTGATGAAAATCAACTTATATTCATGAGTATGACATGTACATTTGATCAGTTTTATTTTGCAGGGACCTGGGCGACAATCAGATAACCAATTTGGATGAAAACGTGTTCCGGGGATTTACAGCTCTCAAAATCTTGTAAGTTACTTAATTCTGAAAAAAGAACAACTGGAGCAGGGAATACTTCATTCTACATGTTCTATTCGAACTAAGACAACTGTATACTTGAGAGAAATAACATGATTGACAATATCATTCCTTATAAGGAATTAACATTTTCATTAAAACAAAGCAATGTACCTTGGACTATTTCAATGCGTCTTTTAAAACATGGTGTCTGCTTGCACACATCATCATTTAATTAATATTCAACAAACCTTACCATTAATTGACGAAGACATAACAAATCTGCCACACTGTGGCGACTAAGTTATTACGAAATATGGTGATGTACATACTCTCTGCCATCATATCATTTTTGGACATCTTTTGGATTTTGATAAGATATCTTAACGTACAATTAATTTAGTCCATGGACATGTTAATTTGTTGATGATGAGATATTTATATAGAGCAGTGATGACAAAATATGTAAAGAATTTAAGATTCCGTCCTGCTGAAAAGAGGAAATGAATAACCGATCTTGTCCAAACATTTGTTTATCTTTGTTTGATATCTCAAATCTATATGATATGCACATATTTGTGGTGTTGGCTACTTTCATTTGTCTTTTGTGTGCAATTCTCCTAGAAAGTTTTAATTTCATTTTAATTTACTTTGCTACTATTTCTAAAAGATATTTATATATATGCTATTGAACTGTTGGATTGATCATACAATCTAAGCCATTTTAAGTATAATGTTATTGAAGTTTGTATCTTATCTGAGTCGATCAACCGGATTCTCTTTTAAAATGAAATATTCATCAGTAAATATCGTCGTATAACAAGAATTTTTTTTATATGATCAAGTTAATTATTTCAAAAGGAAATGAATACTAACTGTTATCGAATGTCGAGTTAGAATGTTCGTTCAGTTTTAGTTGTCTTTCCTTTTTCCTATTTGTTTATTTAAAGTTATCCAAATAAAACCACATATTGACGTTTATCGCACTCTTTATCAAATAGAGAAAATATCCTTCCATTGCAGTAAACAATCAAATGTCAAAATAAGACAAGCAAACAAAAACCGTATAATGTATTTCTTGCTTCCGAAGCGCCGTTTTGATTAACATTTGAAAATCAAGATTATGTAAATCACATTTCGATTGAGTCCGATAGTACTATTAATCTACAGTGAAATTGTTCAATTATAACTTCAAAAGGTACCCATTTAGCAAAGTGTCATTAAATTTCTACTGAATGAGAAAGCAAAAACATTTGAATCAGATTTTCTGCGAATGTCATTTGGTTCAAAAGAATTAGCAAAAATATCGAACTCCAAAGAAAAAAAAAAAAGGGCAGCTTTGAAAAAAATCAAACGTTAGTCTTTATCCCAAATGAAACAATCGGAAAACAACAACTATATTCCTGCATAAAGGAAAATTGTACAAATTAATAAACATGCGTAAAGAATTATGAAGTTTTGAAGGTTATATAAATGACTTATTTGATGTTTTGGAACTCTTAGTCCTATTCTTCACCAAACTCACATTTCTTTAATACTTGATTCTACCATATAAAAGGTTTTGACGGGTCTAACACAATTGCTAATGATTTAACCCAATCAAAATGCCTTGCCAGCAAATGTAGTTGATTTAATGCTGACTTCATACAGGAAATTTTTAGGAGGAAAATAAGAAGTAAGAATTATCCATTAACTCTACTTTCTGCTATATAGATGATGTTCTTTCACTAAATAAATCAAATTTGGTGACTATGTTGAACGCATCTATCCCATCGAACTAGAGATAAAGGATACATCAGATACAGTTTAGTCGGCCTCATATCTTGACCTACATCTAGAAATTGGGTCGGTTGAAAATACAACTCTACGACAAAAGAGAAGATTACAGCTTTCCAATTGTGATTTTTTTATTTCTAAGTAGCAACATTCCCGCATCACCTGCATACAGTATTTATCTCCCAATTGATACAATATTCCCGTGCTTGCATTTATTATCATGATTTTCTTGATAGAGGGTTGTTGCTCACAAGGAAGCTATTAAACCAAGAGTTCCAAAAGGTGAAGTTGAAATCATCCCTTCGTAAATTTCACGGACGCCATCACGAGTTGGTTGACCGTTATGGAATAACCGTTACACAAATTATATCGGATATGTTCCTTAAGTCGTAACTACAATCCCCTTCCTTTTCATAAATTTGACCTACCAAATTAGACTATTACCAGATTTGTTATCACAAAAGCAACACGACGGGTGCCACATGTGGGGCAGGATCTGCTTACCCTTCCGGAGCACCTGAGATCACCCCTAGTTTTTGGTGGGGATCATGTTGCTTATTCTTTAGTTTTTTATGTTATGTCATGTGCACTATTGTTTGTATATTTGTAATTTTTAGCCATGGTGTTGTCAGTTTATTTTCGATTTATGAGTTTGACTGTCCCTTTGGTATCTTCATTCTCTCTTTTACACTTCTAATTTTAGAAAATTTTCATGTTAAATTTGATTTTATGACGGTGATATATGATATGTCATTTGTATCTTTTCTTTGTCGTAAAAAAACGTTTCAATTTCAAAATTTCACACCCAATAACCCTTAAAGGTAAATGATGAGGATAGAAACCTGTTTCAAGGTTGGACGGCTCTTGCATTCTTGTAAGTGATTAAATTTGGGATAACAGACTAGTTTAACCAGGTCAGGGTTAACATTTCCTTACAGGAAAGAAATAACATGAATGCCAATAACAATCTTTAACTTGAAATCATTTTTTTTTTTTTTTAAACACAAGCAATGCATCTTTGAATATTTCCATGCGTATTTTAGAATCATTTGTTTGATTACACACTTCATTATTTGATAAAGAAACGAGAATTTTGATTTTTGTTAAACACATTTTAGTAGTTAGGCGATTGTTTCATCAGTTAAAAAATATATACATATCACACTTTCCTGGACGTCCTTTTTCCAATGTTAATCTAATTTCATTGATATACTTAACAATGAAATTGCATTAACAGAACATGTGTTCTTCTATTGTAACCATTTAACCCGTATATCAATAATGACTATTCATTGTATTAAAACACGTGTCAACATGTATACAATAGTTCTAACAGTTAAAACAAAATGTAGCACACTTCCCATGGCTTACTGTTTCCAGTGTAAATCTAAATGCATTGATAAATATATCATGCTTTTACGGACATTTCTATTATTTTTAGGAGTGTGTGGCATAATCTTATTACCAACCTGGATACAAATCTGTGTAAAGGCTTGTTCAATCATTGAACTCTGTTAGTTAACAGATATAACTTTGTTTGTCACCATGTGTTGTCGTTTTGCAGTCGTATTACATAATACATTACCTTATATACTTTTTGTTTATGGAATGTAATTTCCTTTTACTGAAAACATCCTTCAACAAAATTATTGTATTATAAATTACGTTTGGTTGATCTGATTCTTGTCAATTGAAAGGTTTGCAAAAATCTTCTACTACTGGATTGTTATCTTAAGCAAGGACGACCACATTCGTATCAAACGGGAGCTCATAATTTCCAACGCTGATTTGCCTTACCAATCTTTTTCTATATATTTGTACATGTACATCTATGTTAATTATCCATATTTTTCTAACCATTGGAATATTTATACTTTGAACGAATATATAAGAAGGACCTGAATAACCTTTGTTTTTTTCTCTTTTTTTCCCATTTTGGAATACTACCATCAAAATTCCTAGATAGGTATAAATGTGGTTTTAATGTTATTTGGTACAATTTAAAAAAAAAAGAAGATAAGAACGTAATATTTCAGTTATTAAAACGTTTGGACAATCAAATGTTATCCTTATTCTGATTTCTTTTATTTTGTCCTATCGACAAAATAGGTTACATGCTTGTATTAAATGTGTATCAATAATTATCGATAAAGTACGATAAATTCTGAATATCATCAAGGTTTAAAAACTTCGAAAGATACGCACAATGACTTCTGTTGTTTGCAGAGCTTCGGTCCGACTAAGAAGAAGCCCATAAATATGCAATAACATCAGTTACAAAGTTTAAAGAATAGGGAAAAAAAAGAATTAGTTCTTCATATTATGAACAAAATGCACGTCAAGCTTGCCACCAGTAGAGCTGTAAGTCTAGCCAGGTTGTTTCTAAGTGAAGCAGCAATGAAATAGGATGTTTTAAGTGATTCCTTTCAAATTTAAAACTTTGACAGCATCAGCATCACACATTGGTAAACCCCCATACCCCATCACTATTAATGTAGAGGGGCGAAAGATACCAAAGGGACAGGGAGATTTCGAGAAGATATTATACCAGGATTATAATTCAGTACGCCAGACGCGCGTTTCGTTACATAAGACTCATCAGTGACGCTCATATCAAAATATTTATAAAGCCAAACAAGCACAAACATACATATTTACTATTTATTAATATATTATCATCTCCGAGTATAAAACTATGTAATATCTAACCAGTTTTTATTTTATTCATTCAGGTCGATCATTATTTCTTTTTATATCTTTCTAGTTTTTATGAATACAACAAAGGATGTCAAAATACATTCAAAATGTTATTTTGCAGATCCCTTTCATCTAATCAAATTACCACGGTACAGGCTAGTCTATTTCAAGGACTTTCAAAGCTAACAGACATGTAAGTAACTCGATGTCGCAAATATGTTAATTATGACCTAACTTTATATTTACTTTGTGTCATGTAAAATTAGATTCTCGAAGGTTATATCTTAACAATATTTTGTAATTTCGCTACACAGATGACTAAACTGGAGTCAATTTAGTTTGCTTTTATATATCAAGTGCATCATTTTTCAGAAATAAAAACTTAAAACTTTATAGCATCAGCATCGCACATTGGTAAACCCCATACTCCATCACTGTTAGTGTATAGATGTCGAGAGGATATTATACATATTCTGTGCTATTTTGAAAGGGCTTATGGCAGCAGAATTCTTACAAGATCTTATTGTTAAGATGATATATTGTTGTGGTATTAGAGCAGTCTCTAAAAAGTTGCCTTTTATTTCAGAATGGTATAAAAAAAACTATTTAAAGATATATATGCAAAAATACACGGTCAACTTTTAATTTGTAACTGTTTTGAATATATATTTGTTCCTAAAAAACAACTGTGTCAACAGTAGAACTATAAAAATATGTATCTTATATCTCATATATATATTTAGACCCTTGTACAACAAAATGTGTTTCACATGCACACGTATAAAAATTGCGGTTTTTATCCAAAGCAATTATAGGTTTGAACGTAGTTTTCAATTTACACTGGTTTATGTTTTTCGTTTAGGCTTTCATATTTTCATATTTTCCTTCCGGTTTATATGATCCGTTCATCCTATCTTGACTCTTTTAATTCAAGAATCTATTTTAAAATTGAGGAAAATTATATGGCCTTCCAAATACCGTTTCGATTCCTTAAATCACCGAGATACATTAATTGTCAAAATCGAGATCTGGTGTACAAATTTTTGCACCTCCTGTTTGTAGTATAACATCTTTGTGGCAAGTTTATTGTTTTCTATTTTGTATCAAATTAATATTAAGATTCAATTTGTTACATCTTGTGGTCAAGTTATATTTGTCAATCGCCAATGGCAGTCAGCAGGGTTTAAAAACATCAGTTGTTTGGCCTGTTAGTCAAATGCGTTTTGTTAAAATATACTTTTTCGATTTTTTGGTCTTTTGGCAAATGTTGTTTGTGCTGTATTTAGACCCTTCTACAGCGAAGTTTGTTGTACATGCACACGTAAAAAAAATGTAGTTTTTTATCCAACGCAATCATAGATTTGAACGTAGTTTTCAATTTAAACTTGTTTATGTGTATAGACCTTTTGCATTTCAATGCTTTAGATATAGATGTAGATGTCTATATAAACATATACGGTCCGGCCATTTTTTCACTATCCATTTGACTCCTCTTATTCCCAACTTGAGGTCTACTGAGCATGCTACTGTAAAAAGTAGCTTTCTTTTCTTTCAGAAAATCATTGTAGGTATTATGAATATGTTGAAATAAAATTGATTCCGGCAGTAAATGGAGCTCCTTCTAAGATTATATAAGTAAAGTAAAAAACGAAAAAAAATTTAACACTGGCAATAATGTATGGTTTACAGACCTATTTATTCGTATCCTTTTTTCAATACTTACTGTTTAAACACATGTTTGAGCTGATCGCAAACACCAACACATTTTAGAAGTCCGTTTCTTTTTTTGACACACTTGAAGCCTTTATTAGGAAAGTGAAATATATATGTGTAGGACTCTAAAGTGCGATGGGGACGCTAAAGTACGATTGTAACGCCAAAGTGCGAAGGTCACGCTAAGTGCAATGCATACACAAGCTAAAGTGTGATGGTCCGAGAAAATATAGACGTAATTTACGTACTATGGATTAAAACGTGAACAGTTTTTTATACAAACCAAAAATGAACATGCCGAAAAATAAATGTAGAATATTTGTTTAACGACTTTAAACCAAATGTCTTTGACTTACTCAATTTAAACATGACCGGGCTTTGTCGGCTGAGGCAAATGTGTTTTTTTTTCGGGTTCTGGAAGAAGGTCTTGTGTCCTGCAGTCGACCATCTTACTGTACAGAAACAAAGGTTATACACATAAGTATCCTGAATCCTGTTTCTATTAGAAGCTAACGGATACAATGAAATAGTTTTTTATGTTGCAATTTACTTTGCGGTCCCTGCTAAAATATTGTCGTTTTAAAGAAAGTAAAAGTCGATAAAATAAAGGTACATGTTTTCATGCATAAATCATAAATTGTCTGCTAAAAAACAGTTTGTACATTGTAGGAAAATACAACTTGTATTTGTACTCGCTGCAAAAAAGGAGAAAGCTAGGAGAACATTGCATTTCTCTCTCATTTAAATAAGTGATATAAATGGTTCACAATGAAGGATTTGTATTTGTAATTTACAATGACGACCGTAGGGGAAATTTGCACATTAGTGATAGACTGTGTGAACGGCAAGCTACATCAATTATCAAAATATTTGATACGCCCGATTTTTTTTTTTAATCATATACAGGGTATATAGATTTTTGTCACACCTAAACTACCATTTTAGCAATTGTTACGTGGTCGTTCTTCTTAATTTAGAATCAATCACTTAAGCCTACCGCTCATTATAAAGCCTATCACATATGTTATTCAACCTTATCATACTAGCTTTTGCAAAAAAGACTTTTTATTATATCCATGTACTTTAAAGTTTTAGCACTTTAAAATTACCCTTTTAGTCCATCGCATTTTAGCATGACCATTGCACGTTACAGATTAATTTGTCCAATTAAGCCTTACCCATGGGAAAATTTTATATTATTCTATGAAGTTCACTCGTTCTTTTTTTTTTTATATACCTATATGGAGTTCTTTCAGAACGATATATTACTCTTATGAAAAATCAATCCGTACGATACCGAGTTTCAATGAATAGTGATTCAATGCATAAATAATGACCTATTATTCTTTCTGATTAAAATGTAAACTTTCGATTACTAGTATTAAAACATTTAATTTATTTGATAATAAACGTGTGTTGTTCCCACTTGCCGTCGTAATGTACAACTTTCCATAGTTGGTTAAATGAATTATGAGGAGTTCAGTTAAAAATATTTCTTCTCTGAAAATATATAACCTTATACCCTTGTGTTATGTGTATTCCGATTATAATTGAATAGTTAAACAAGGGTTCAGCTTGTGACACATACAAAATACTTCTGGATAGTTAGGTCTTTTTTCTTTTTCTATCCAATATATTATTTTCCTGTTTCATCCTCTTTGCTAGCAAGAATCTCAACGTTACGCATAGCTACAGTAACAGGAATGTTATTTGTACCTCAAGGGTATATCTCAGATTAAAGATATAAATATTTGAATTTAGCCAAAAAAGATAAAAAGGGCATTGACTTAGGCCAATAGTAGAAACCTATGACAAACGACTTTTCTTGGAAAAAAATACGTGCTAAATTGACCATTCTGACATTCAGCATATATTAAGGAATCAAACTTATTAACAATCTGATATTCAGAAAAATTGCTAACCAAACTATGTTGGCTTTTATGTTATCATTTACACTTTGCAATATTTTCCTTGGATTAAAAAAACATCAGTTTTTTGCACAGTAAAAGTGAATTCCATTTTGCATATAATATTCCATATTCAATATTATTAACCGTTTGCCAGATAATCGTAAAAGTGTTAAACTTTGGCATAACAACTATGTAAAACAAGTGTACAAAAACAAGTAAAAATACAAAAAGTTCAAAATTCCAGGAAAATTCAAAACAGAAGGGATTAGCCGTAATTAAAGCAACGCTATATCGCTTCGGTAGAAAATATACTTTTGGCTATTTCCGTGTAACGTTCTTCTTTTTTGTTCTATTTCAATTGAAATCAAACGAATTCCGAGTAAAATTAAAACAGATATCTGCAAATATCGATATTTAACGAAATGACTCTTATTGTGGTAAGGTCCGGAATTCTTATCAAATCAGAACAAAAATTTGTGATATAAAGCTGATGACTATATTTTATACTCTAATTATCTGTAATAATGTATAGGTGATTTCTATTTCGTTTCAAAACTATTCCCATTTACCTGAGTTCAAATCAAATTACCACGATTCATGAGGATGCATTTCGGGGTTTGGTTGCACCATCGACATTGTAAGTAACTTAATTTAACAAAACATAAAATTGCCATCATGAGTTATTTTTTTGCTGTCAAAAGAGGAAATAATGTTTTCTGTATTTTATATGTTTGTATATATGCAACATTTCAACTATTTCGAATGGCTGTACTTCATATCTTGTTTCTTATTCTCCTAAACGCAAATATGTTTGATTCTAATTATATGACTAATGTGATGCAAGAAATAATCTTTACAATGTGTTTTAGATACCTAGGCGACAACCATATCACCACGATTCATGCGAATACATTTCGAGATTTGACGTCTCTTACAACACTGTAAGTAGCTTCTTTCCTCAAAGCAAAACAAAATCACCATTTGTTGTTGATTATTTGTCTATCTGATTAAATAACAGATCCTGTGTCTACCGCATTTTGTTTACACTTTAAATAGGAAAATAAGGACGCATATATTTATGTAATTGGATTGATAGGCCTCATTTTGTTATTGGAAATGCTTCCCTGTATCTCCATAACCCAAGATAGTAGTTGAGAAGAAATTACAACATTATTTTCAAACCTAGACCATACCTTTTAAGAGTAAAAGCATTAAACATCTTGTGGTATATGTCTTCGATCAGATTGATACATTCTCAAGACAGCTGGAACGTAGAACTTTAGACTAATTACATGTGACATTCTTGTGTGTTGCCTATTTCAAATGAATATAAAATGCGTATCAACATATGTCGATATATAACGATAAAATGCTGATTGTGATCAGGTGCTTAAGTCATTTAAAAAAAACTCTAGCTTTACAATGATACCTAATTTGACAAGTTGTTGTTATTTACAACTGCATAAGAGAAACAAATATCTATATAAAAAAAGAAGATGTGGTAATTTTGAATCAACTCTTCACAAGGAATCAAATGACACAGACATTAACAACTATAGGTGACAGTTCGAAACCCCATTAGTGCAAACCAACAAATCAGTACAAAAACTCGGAGGAAACTATTGTTTAAAATATGGTACATATATATGTACTAAGGCTTTCCTGGAGCTCATGCAGACATCTTCCGCGATTGCAATAACTGTTTTTTTTTATTAATATTCATGATTGCTTATTTCATCAATTTAAATACGAAGTGTTTACTATACAGTTTTAGAGCCGATGATAAGATCAAATCATTGAATATTTAGTATTCATTACTAGTAATATACGCATAGATAATTGTTACCAAAGATAATATTGAAATCAAACTATTTAATTAGTTTCTCATTTTTCAAAACATGTCAGATATTCTTATATATTAATTAAAAAAAAACCATTACACTGTTTCTAAATATCATTTTACCATCGGATGTATAACAAAATATTGTTGAAAGGACCGATCTTATATAGGCAAAACGGTAATCAAAAGCGGGATCAAAACACAATTTTTGGTCACTCCTTACAGAAGTAAGTATTTTGTTTTGACATATTTTTTTATCATCTAAATGTGTAGATCTAACATATATGATGACCATATTTTCTATTGTGATCATCTGTAATTATGTATACACGATTTCTATTCAGTTTCAATTTTTTTTTTCAGATCCCTATATTCAAATCAAATTACCACGCTTCATGAGGATTCATTTCGGGGTTTGGTTGCACTATCGACATTGTAAGTAACTTCATTTTACAAAACATAAAACTGCCATCATGTGTTAATTTTTTGCTGTCAAAAATGAAATAATGTTTTCTGTATTAGATATGTTTGTATATATGCAATATTTCAGCTATTTCAAATAGCTTCACATCTGGTTTCTTATTCTCCTTTACGCATGATTTCAAACTGAGACCACTCCTTTTAAGAGTTAAAACATTAAACATCGTGTGGTATATGTCTTCGATACGATTTATACATTCTCAAGACGACTGAAATGTAGAACTTTAGACTTATTCCATGTGACTTTCATGTGTGTTGTTATATTTCAAATATATATAAATTACGTATCAACATGTGTCGTTGTATATCGATACAATGCTCATTGTGATCAGGTGCAAAAGTGATTACTTAAAAACACGCTAGCTTTACAATGGTACCAAATATGACAAGAGAGAGATAAAATATCTTTTTTAAAAAGAAGATGTGGTAATACTGCCAATGAGACAACTCTTCACAAGAGATCAAATGAGACAGAAATTAACAACTATAGGTCACAGTTCGAAGGAATAGTAGTGCAAACCAACAAATCAGTACAAAACTCGGAGGAAACTATTGTGTAAAATATGGTACACATATATGTGTTAAGGCTGACAAGAAGTTCATACTGACACTTTCCGTCATTGCAATAACTTCTTTTTATTCATATTTATGATGTCTTATGCCAAAGATTTAAATACGAAGTGTTTACTATACAGTTTTAGAGCCCATGATGAAGAGGGACGAAAGATACCAGAGGAACAGTCAAACTAATAGATCGAAAATAAACTGACAACGCCATAAATATACGCATAAATAATTGTTACCGTAATATTAACATCTGTTATGATGAATTTGACACAGCTCGAAAGATAAGGCAGTTTGGATTTACGTACTATTTTATAAGATAGAATAACTTGTCCTCTTAGTGATGTCCCTGTTCCTTTTGATGACAGATAGTAAACTGGGGCATTGAAGATCAAACCCAAAGATAATATTGAAATCAAACTATGTAATTAGTTTCTCAATTTTCAAAACATGTTACTTATAAATGTATCAGTTTTGTTTGGATATGATTTGCTTATTCATTTAAAGTTAACCATTTAATCGAGAGAGAAAACAAAACACTATGTTTTTCGAAAATTGAGACACTACATTCAGAGAAAAAAACATAATTAATTTAACGCTATACATAAAAAGTATTTTGCATTTTCTAAACATACATGACACTGTATAATAAGCATCTCTAAGTATGTGTACAATATTTTGTCCAGTTTTTAATCAGCCCTATCTCACGTCTAGTTTCTTAATATTTATTTCTTGTTCATTTTATACATATATGACAAACAAGATGGAAAAATACATTTCTTACATGATTTATTCTAGGAGGCTTCAGGATGATCAAATAACCACAATTGATAGTAATCTATTCCAAAGTATGACATCACTTAAAACTCTGTAAGTAAATAGATTACAAAAACAACAACTCATTGCACTACAAAACTTATAATTCTATATTTGAATTCCTGTTCTTCATATAACTTTAGAATTACATTTTGTGAACAGAATTACTGTTGTCATTCATTTATTGCAAACTTCCTCGATCTTTATTTATAAAAATCATAGAGTTCAATTTATATAATTGTAATCATTTTGTGGTAATTTATTTTTGAACGATGAATATTTTAAATATCACAGTTTTAAACAACATATGAAATGATAACAAATTATTTTCAAATAATTATACAAGCGCCTCTGGTTAGTCGTTTGTTTGTAAGCGTAGCGCGTGTAAAGCGTATCAAATGATACAATAAATGTAAATTATAAAATATTTTTCTTTTGCAGTTTATTTTTAATACAACTTATTCCTACCATTTTAATAAATAAAAAATAACGGTTCTTATAATCGCGTGAGTAAACTGATAATACACCTTGAAAAGATTTGATTTTTTTCCATTGGAGAGGTATCGTGTGTATACCTCCATCTAAAACAACAATAGGTAGTAGAATACACCTGCTATTGTATACAATTTGAGACTAATTATTCGACAGACGGATACCATTTTTAATCTGTGATGCAGACTCGAGTTTTATTATAGAAACGATAAGTTGAGATAGGAAATATTACTTCCAAAAAATGTTGTCTTATCGTTATTTTTAAAAGTTACACACGCCGTAATTAAAGGGTTGTCATAATGTATGGCTTGTTAGCTGTTGCGTTTAATCATACATTTTTATTTTAATATCATTTCATTTGAAATAACTTTTTGCGAATGAAACTTCAAATTCTATCTATTTCTAATCTAAAAGCATTTCAATGTTTTCTTTAATCATATCAGCATATGAAAAAAGTACAGACAAAATTTTACATAACATTTCATTGCATATAAGAATAATAATCATCACTGGAAGTGACAACAATCGTTGTTTAGCAACCTTCGTACGAACATCGAACCTGTAACTTAAACACATAAGTTGGTTGATCAATTAAAATCAATTAAAATCTGTAGAACCGGGTTGACTCCACCATTTTCTACATTTGAAAATGCCTGTACAAAGTCAGGAATATGACAGTTGTTGTCCATTCGTCTATAGAAAGATAGGACAGAAAATGTAAACCAAATTGATACAGTCACGTTAGAATGATCAACCAACTTATATGTGTTTGGTCTATATGCATATAAATTATGTTCTTGTTCATAGTTTCCGTGAACTTCTCAGACCAAGAAACAAATATTGACAATTTGATAGAGACTTTGTAGTGCGAAAGAATGAAATGATGTGTTTTTGTGCTCAAGACGATCATTTAATTTAAATTACGTTATAAACATTTGATTTTTTTTGCGAAATGAATGTAAATCTATTTAATCGAATATAATTTTACTCGAAAAACTCGTCTGAAATATTGGATAGATTTTATGCAAACAAAACAACAACACCCCTTCAAAAAATTTCATGCACATTCATATGAATTGTTAATTCGTTACAACGTTGTAATTGGCATGACCTTTCTGAAAAGACGTCATGCATTACCTGCCCAATAAATCAATAAACAATTATATTTTTGAATTAAAGAGGACCTATGAAAAACACGTTTTAATATAGAAGTTAACAAATATTTTCTATTTGATAAAATGTGTTCATGGACATTCATCTAAACAGTCATTTAAATGTTGTACCGGTGAAAAGACATTTTTTTCTTTTATTTAGGAATAGCTAGTAAAATTGTCATGCATTCAGAAATTAGGTATTTAATTATATACTTATTCTGATAGAACATATTGCTTTCGCAGAAATTCGAGATTTAGATTTATTTTTCTGGAATTGGAATGAGACCCCAAACTACTCCCTAGAAGTTATTATTTGAGAATTTAATCCTCCAAATTTGTGGTATTTTCTTTCTCTAATTTGCGCTGTTTGTCACGCTATATTTCGATTTTTACACAGGGGAAAATTCTTGAATTAAAAATTTCATTGACCTGAGAAAAAATGACATATTTCAGTTCATTACAATATGCTTTTTCTACAAGTCTTATTTTTTTTTCTGCATTTTATCTTTTTTTATCGATTCATTTACTTTCACCTATATATTAATTAATCTGGAAAAATATTATACTGTTTCTAAACATCATTTTACCATCGGATATTTAACAAAATATTGTTGAAAGGACCGATCTTATAGGCAATACGGTAATCAAAAGCGGGGTCAAAACATAATTTTAGGTCAATACCTTCATCTGCAACAGAGAGACGTCTTGACGTTGAGTACTCTTTCCTTCGTTTCTTGGATCATTGCTCACCAGTATTTTGGATATCAGCTTTAAATTATATTTACATGGGATACATGGTATAAGGAGATTAAATAGAAAATAACCATCTCGGATACTTTCGACATTACTGGGTACCTGATGAATGCATAATGTACAGTCCATTTTTTTTATATCTCCTCTGATTGGTAGATAAATATATCTGTTCACCTCTGGGAAATTTCAAATTCCCTGACCATTTTAATTAGTTTACTTGACCATTCAACATCTTTAATTTATGCATTGTGATCAATTAAAAAGTCCTGTTTATTATTCAGGGATTTAAGAGACAAACCTATAGACTGCTTTAATTGTAAATTAGAAAAAAATTCTACAAAATCATACAAATATGGGAAATGCAGATTCTAGATGACTACTGTTGATAAACCATTCTTTCACCAACTGCAATATTTTCCTTGGATTAAAAAAACATCAGTGTCTTGCACACAAAAAGCATATCCCATTTTGCTTATAATACTTCAAGAAGGATATTATAACCCGTTTGGCAAATAATCGCCAACCTGTTAAACTTTGATATAACAACACAACAATGAAAACAAAAACTGTACAAAAACAAGTAAGAATGCAAATATTTCAAAATCCCTGGAAATTGAAAACAGAAATTATTTTGAAGGAGAATAACTGTAATTAATGCAACGCTATATCTCTTCGATAAACATGTACTTTGGGCTCTTTCCTTACTACGTTCGTCTTTTTTTGTTTTATTTCAATGGAAATCAAACGAATTCCGGGTAAACATAAAACAGGTATCTGCAAATATCATATAAGAAAAAGCCTCTAATTGTGGGTTTTAGTCCGGAATTTTTATAAAATCGAAACCAACAATTGTGAAATAAAGCTCAACAACTGATTAACATGTATCAAAGTGTTCGTCTTTATATAGTCTGAATGATTTTGGCAAGCAATTATAGTCCAATATTACATCTCTCACTTGCCGTATTTGACACTGAAGACACGAGTTTAAAAGATCATGAAACTGACCTTTGACTGTAATTAATTTAAAACTACTAATTTACTGCCACTGCGGGTACACATATTGTTCTCAATAAAAACTCCAATATAGTAGTAAGTATTTTTTTTTAACATAATTTTATTATCATCTATCTGTTAATGTTTAGAAAAGTATCGTATACAATTTTGAATAAATCTTAACTTTAAACTATTTCTTCCAAAACCTTTTAACTGCATAAGCCGTATTTCGCACAATTCTCAGAATATTTATTTACATAACATAAAATTGCCATCATGTGTTAATTTTTTACTGTCCAAAAAGGAAATAGTGATTTCTGTATTAGATATGTTTGTATATATGCAATATTTCAAATATCTGTACTTCACATCTTGTTTCTTATTTTTAATATAGGCACATATGCTTGATTCTATGTATATGACAAATCTGATGCAAGAAATAATCTTTAAAATTTGTTTTTGATATCTTTCCGGAAACCATATCAAAACGATTCACGCGAATATATTTCGAAATTTGACGTCTCTTTTACAATTGTGAGTAACTTAATTCAACTAAAAAGCCACCATTTGTTGTTGATTAGTTGTCAATCTGATTACATTGCAGATCCTGTTTGGATTTACGTACTTTTGTATAAGATAGAATAACTTGTCCTCTTAGTGTTGTCCCTGTTGCTTTTTATGACAGGTAGTAAACTGGGGCATGGAAGATCAAACCCAAAGATCATATTGAAATAAAACTATTTAATCAGTTTCTCATTTTTTAAAACATGTTACCCATAAATGTATCAGTGTTGTTTAAATATAATTTGTTTATTTGTTTAAGGTGTACCATTACATCGAGATAAAAAGGAATGTATATTTTTTCTTAAATTGAGTAACTACATTTAGAGAAAAATGACATAATTAAATCAGCGCTATACAATTTTGAAAGGTATTTTGCACTTTCTAAGCACATTAATAAACATCTGTTAGTATGTGGACAATAAACATCTGTAACTATGTGTACAATAAACATCTGTAAGTATAAGTACAATATTTTGTCTAGTTTTTAAACAGTCCTATCTCACGTCTAGTTGATAAATATTTATGTATATACATATGAAAATTGAGATGGAAATATACATTGCAAACATGATACATTTTAGGTTGCTTCAGGGAAATCAAATAACCACACTTGATGGTAATCTATTCCAAAGTATGACATCACTTAGAATTCTGTAAGTAGATAGATTACACAAAACAACATCTCATTGCACTACAACACTTATATATTTTATATTTCAATTCTGTTTCTTCATTTAACTTCAGAATTACATTTTTTGTAAACGTAGTTACTATAGTCATTCATTTAATGCAAACTTCCTCGATCTATATTCATAAAAATCATAGAGTTCAATTGATACAAAGAATGATGAATCATTTAATATTACTAGTATTCATTAATACACTATTCATTTTTCAAAACATGTTACTTAAAAATGTATCAGTTTTGCTTGAGTATGATTTGTTCATTCGTTTAAGGTTTACCATTACATCCAGAGAAGGAAAAGAACGCTATGTTTTTTCTCAAATTGAGACACTACATTCAGTTAAAAATAGCATAATCAATGAAAAGTATTTTCTAAACACATATTACATTGTACAATAAACATCTGTTAGTGTGTGCACAATATTTTTAACAGCCCTATTTCACGTCTAGTTTCTTAATATTTATTTTCTGTTCAGTTTATATACTTATGAAAAATAAGATGAAAAATATATTGCAAAGTATGACATCACTTAGAAGTCTGTAAGTAGATAGATTTCACAAAACAACAACTCATTGCACTACAACACTTATACATTTTTTTATATTTCAATTCTGTTTCTTTATTTTACTTCAGAATTACATTCTTTGTGAACGTAGTAAATCATGTTACTATAGTAATTCATTTAATGCAAACTTCCTCGACCTTTATTTATTAAAATCATAGAGTTCAATTTATACAATTCTTTTCTTTTTGTGCTAATTTATTTTTGAATGAGGAATAATATAAATATCAGAGTTTTTAATAACATAGGAAGTTTATGTGATATCAGGTGCTTCGGACGGGTAAGCAGATTATGCTCCACAGGTGGCACCTGTCGTGTTGCTTATGTGATAACAAATCCGGTGAATAGTATAACTCGGAAGTTCATATTCATTGAAGGGAAGGGGATTGTAGTAACGACATAAGGAACTTTAGAAAGTTATGCATTCACGGTCAACAAACTCGTGATGGCGTCCAAAGAATTTACGAAGGGATGAGTTCTACTTCACAATTTTGGAATTCTTGACCAATCGAACATATATCATTTTCAAATATTAGTATTTTCCTATAGAAAACACGTTTTAATATAGAAGTTAACAAATATTTTCGATTTGGTTAAAAATGTCTTTGGATATTTATTTAAGCAGTCATTTAAATGTTCTACAGATGAACAGACGACTTTTTCGTTTATTTAGAAATAGCTAGTAAAATTGTCATGAATTCAGAAATAAGGTATTAAATCATATCCTTATGCTGAAACGAACACATTGCTTTCACAGAAATTCGAGATTTAGATTTTTTCTATGGATTTTGAATGAGACCCCAACCTACTCCCTCGAACATATTGTGAGAATTTAGTCCTCCAAAATTGTGGTATTTTCTTTCTCTGATTGGCGCTATTTGTCACGCTATATTTAAATTTTGATACAGAGGAAAATTCTTAAATAAAAAAATACATAGACCTGAGAAAAAGGGATATATTTCAGTTCATTACAATATGCTTTTTTTTACAAGTCTTATTTTTCTTTATATCATCTTTCTTTGTTGATTCATATACTTTCACCAGCATATCTGACATTCTCATATCTTGATTAATCGAGAAAAACATTATACTATTTCTAACTAATATTTCACCATCGGACGTATAACAAAATATTGTTAAAAGGACCTGTCTTATAGGCAATACGGTAATCAAAGTAATCAAAAACAGGGTCAAAACACAATTTTAGGTCAATACTTACATCTACGACAACTGTAGTAAAGAGAGGTTTTGATGTGAAGTACTCTTTCCTTCGTTTCTTGAATCATTGCTTACCATTATTTTGGATATTAGTTTTAAATTATGTTTACATGGCATACATGATATAAGGCGAATAAATAAAAAAATCCATCTTGGATACTTTCGACATCACTCGTTTCCTGTTTGAGTGCATAATGTACCGTCCGGGTTTTGTTTATCTCCTCTGATAAAAATATCTGTTCACCTCTGGGAAATTTCAAATTCCCTGACCATTTTAATGAGTTTACTTGGCAATTTAACACGTTTAATTAATGCATCATGATCAATTAAGATTTCCTTTTTGTTATTTGTCTAAACAGAAGATTAGAAGACAATCCTCTAGACTGCTTAAATTGCGAATTAGAAAAAATTAAGATTTTTCTACAAAAGCATACAATTTTGGGAAATGCAGGTGCTAGGTGTGAAGGACAACTGTTAATAAGCCATTCTTTCACCAACTGTAAAGGTATTATATATTCTTTTTTAAAACACATATTAAAAATATCACTTTTATCATAAAGACAATACATATTTGCAGCATTCGATTCATGTTTCCGACATATAAAGGGCAAATGATACTTTGATATTTTTGCATATGTCAACGAGATACAAAACAAAAAAAAACAGTAAAATAAACATGCAAGTCATAACAATGTTCTATTTTCTCTATATGAAAAGACGTGCATATAGTAAGTATGATGGTCAACGAGACAAAAACTAACATGTGTCAAAAATTAAACGTAATATTACGAGATTAACGTTCACATCAGGAATGACCATACGGAAGAATAAGATATGACAGACCCATACATGTCAAAAAGTTAGATATTTCAATAATGAAACTGAACTGGCTGATTATTGCAAAAACCATAACAGAAAAATGCTTCTATAAGCAACTGTGAAATCAATAACGTAACAAAGCTAAAAAAAAAAACCACACAAGGGTTTTTGAATTATTAACCACTCTAATCATACAAAGAGCCGATATTTTTAAACACCTAATTCTTATAAATAGATATGCTCAATAAACCATTGTTTGAATATATTTGGTTTTAATTAATCAGTCAAATTAACACACACAATAAATTAAAAAGAGTGAATACAATACTCTATGCATACAACAATAGCTTTGAATTTGGTACATGTTATATTGCTGTATAAAAAAGCCAGCATCAGTATACTGCTTTTCAAAAGTCACAAATCGATCGAGAGAAAAAAAAATCGAGCCAAAAACTAAACCTGATGGAATCATTGTTTTTATATTCTGAAATACAATTCCATTGTTTTCTTTTCAATAGGTTGCATCATTCAGCCTTTCAACTGTTTATGTTCTGTTACCTCATGTTCTTTAAAATATTCCTCTTTCAGATTTCGTTGTGAAAGTAAATCTAGAAAAGTACTTTGAACGCATGAATTTATATCTTGTTGTTTTCTTTTTTGAAACACAGCTCGTTGGATCTGTAAATTGATTCATATATCAGATAAGTTCCCTGTAAAGATGTATTTAAAATAACGTTAATGGAATACATAGTATTACAAACGTGACTAACTCAACACATTGAAATTTAAAACGTATTTTCAATCTTTCAAAATAGTTTAAATCCACTGTAGCTCTATTTGTGTTAGTGGTTGTTTTACCTGGGTTTTCCAGGAGTATTTTGTAAACGTTTACTTACTTAGTTGTGTTCTGCTGTCTGTGTGACATATACTTATTTCCTTCAATGTTTTACTTTACCTGTGTGAAGCATCGCGCCTATCACAAAATACAACATCACAGGAATAAATATGTTTAATTGGACGTAGCATAGAACAATCTTATTCATTTGATTAAACTACTGTTTATGCAAAAAAATAATAAACGATTTATTTTGAACTTCGTGTTTGGTAATTTGTAAATCGTATGTTTATCAGAAATGACAACATCGCTATATCAAGATTCTACTCAACATCACACAAGCCGTATTAGAAGTAGTAAAGGTTAGATCAGTATTCATATTTAATCAAAGTTAAAATTAATTCCTGACAAAGAAAATTAGGAAAACACAAAAACAAAGTTGGTAGTAAATATGTAATTAAAAAGGAATGTCAGACACATATACACAACATCGAAACATGTCACGAATTTGACAAACTTAAATAATACCGGACAAAAAAAATAATAAAAGCATATTATTTTTTTTGTCCGGTCATTAATGTATTTCCGATGTACCTTGAGTTGAAATTTAGTAAAGGAATTTTAATGTCTTCTGAACCTGCTGTAATATATTTGATATTCGGTTTTTCATTGTATTTTTCTGTATTTTGAAAGTAATATATGTATAACAGAAATTACAACCGCACCAAACCCAGATTCATCTCAACCTCAAACAAGCCGACAAATACAAAAAAAAAGGTAGTAAATATGTCATTAAAAATAATATCAATCACATATACAAAACTTCGAAACATGTGACGAAGTAAAAAAATTAACAGAAAGCATTTGATTATATTTAGTTTTTCTTGTTGTTTATTTCTATTCTTCAGCTAATTTATTTTCAATGTAGATTGACTTGACTAAACAATTTGTTTTCTTTTTCATTCTTGAGTTCTTATACATGATTTTATTTCTCTTGAACTTGATGTTGTGTGGTTTGTATTTTAATATAATATCTTTTTGACCATGAGATGTAGAAAAACACAAAAATGTAGTAAATGTATAATTGAATAATAGGCACATTTTCATAAAAAATCATATTAACATATTATTTTATTGATTTTGTCTCATATTTCTCTTATTGGTGTTCATCGGTAAAACATTTGTATTTTTTTGTACCAAAATTCTTGCAAATTTCTATAGAATGAAAATATTTTATTTTTCTATGTAGGTAGAAAGGCATATGTCTTTTTTTAAGAACGACATTCAACTAAAAATAATCTTAGCAAGGTCAGGGGAAGACTATAACATGTCTCCTTAACATTATGTTGTTTGGTTTCTCGTAAAAGTTTTTTTTCTTAATTTTTGGTTTGTAGTCCCTCTCATTTGTCTTTTTTGACAGAATCAGAAACTACACCAGATGCTGTGCAAACTTCCACTACTACGAACTATCAAAGAAGTACGGTTGAAAGTACAACAGGTAAGATCAAATCGCATAGTTGATACGTTACTCTAGTGCTAGCTCAAAGTACGTTCATTTTGTTGAACGAGGAATGCTGCTTTCTCAAAATCAATCAAATTAATGTCATTGTACGGTCGCCATCATGAGTTGATCGGCCATAATGACAAAAGTGTGTCAGAAATCATATATAATATTCTTCTTAAGTCATAATAACCTTCCATCATTACCGACCTGAACAAAGAAATAACACGACGGGTACCGTATACGGTGCAGGAAATGCTTTCCCTTCCGGAGCACCTGATTTCACTCCCAGTTTTTAGTGGAGTTCGTATTGTTTCTTGTTTATAATCTTGGTATTTTTGATAACCATTGTAACTGTTCTTGTTTTATGAGTCTTTGTTTTTTTATTGTTATTGTCCCAATTATCACAAGGGGAAATTATATACTCATGAAGAAAATTAGAACACATATTCAAACTAAAGGTTTATGTAAATAGTGTTATAACATACAGCCCTTTGTTCTTCTCCTATATTTTATAATGGTATAACTCTAACGGGAGGGATTGTTCTTGATTTTCATATGCTAATGACATTATCTTTCATTAAGTTTAATTGAGGATTGAGCTTGCAGGTCAGTAACTGATTGTAGCCCTTGTTAATATATGTGTCATTGATAATTTGTTTAGTTTCTTTTGTTTCTTATTCTGACATCGGACTCGGACTTCTTTTGAGTTTTACTGTTCGTGTTATTGAGTTTTTTTTCTACATTGGCTAGAGGTAAAGGGTTGAGATATCACACAACAATGTGGCTAAGCATTTTTTCTTCTGAATCCGTTGCTGTATTCATGAAATTCGATTTTTCATATTGATTTCTGTATTTTGTAATTATATGTTTTACAGAAATGACAGCACCACCAATTCAAGATTCTACTAATCAACAAACAAGCCTAATTGAAATATTTACAGGTTAGATTTTTTTTAAATTATATGTGTTTTCCTAGAAATGTAGAAAAATACAAAAAGTATAATGAAGGAAAATTTTAAAAGAGACAAATATACACAAAATCGACACGTGTCACGAATAAGAAAAAATAAATTACCTTCATTTAATTTTATTGATTTTGTCTCATATTTCTTTTGTTAATGTTCATCAGTAAATGTTTTCAAATATTCTGTATCAAAATTCTTGCAGTTTTTAACAGATTTTTCGACGTAAATAAAAAGGCAGATATCTTTTTTCCTCATTCAGGAGGAATTTTTACCAAACAAAATCTAAGCAATGTCAGGAGAAGAAGTTGAAACGAAAAACCATGGAGACTAAAACATCTCTCCTTAACATTATGTTGTTTGGTTTCTCTTAAAAAAACATTTTTCTCATTTTGTGATTGATTTTTTAATAGATGCTTGTTCGTTATTCATCTCATTTTTTTGTCAGAATCAGAAACGACACCAGATGCGGTTCAAACTTCTACTACTTTAAACTATCAACGAAGTACAGTTGACAGTACAACAGGTAAGGCCATATCGCATAGTAGATCTCAATTGACAAAAGTGGAAATTATATACTCATACAGAAAATTATAACTCATATTTAAAATAAAGGTTTATGAAAATAGTGTTATAACATAAAGCACAATCTTTGACATATATAATTGTGTTGACTGGAACAACTGGGAAATGGCTGTTAAACTGATGTCAGGCAAATGTCATCAACCACAACGCATGAACATAAAAATGAGTTGCTCTGAAATGCTCGCTTTTGTTGAAAAAATTATTTGTCATTCAGCCATTTTGATCGTTATATTGATTAAAATTGAGAATGGAAATGGGGAATGTGTCAAAAAGACATCAACCCGACCAAAATAAAAAACAACAGCAGAAGGTCACCAACAGGTCTTCAATGTAGCGAGAAATTCCCGCACCCGTTCTATCAATTAGAAACAAGTATAAATGAATAAAACAGTAGAGATTTTATGCTAGACCAATTTTGAAATGTTAACCATTATATCGGTGCATAAGATAAAAACGATTTAGGGTGATGGACTGGTAAGACAAAGCTTTCCTGGACTATTTTAATACAAATTACGCAGATTATCAACCAATGTTTTGTGATAAAAATATGTAGTAAGAATACTTATTTTTAAAGTCAATATCTGATTGGATACTAAACATGACTCTTTAGTTGATTATTTTAGTTCTACGACGCCGTGACAATCATTGCGAACGGAATTAGAAGAAAAAAATGATTTTAATTACCTTATTAAATTATGTTTTTATTATTTTGTAGGCATAATAGATATTGAAGTAATCATCTATTTATCGGCCGGAGCTGGCATTTTTCTCGTTCTCGTATGCAGTATCATTTGCTTTTGTGTAGGAAAAAAATATCAGAGCGCAAACATAAATCAAAATTTAGGAAATATTCAACAGACAAATTTGAATGCTAGTGCAAACGTAGACGAAGCTGTTTCAACAAGCCAAAACATTCCAACTAGAAGGGGAGTGATATGGAATATGAAGAAATAAATGAAATAGAGATGTCCGCTTTTATTTTGTCGCCACCCGGACAAAGAAATACTACTGCTGACGACAACTCAACTCATTCGTCAGAAGGGATTCGGCTGCCTACAGAAGATAATCAATATCAGTCGCTGCTGCCTTCACTACATCAGCCAACACAGGAGGATTCAGATGACTCTGGGGAGAGCAAGCCTTACACAAACCTGTACGAACCTCTTCAAGAGAACAGACAGGAAGAATCATCATCATATGCAAGATGTGCAAGTATAGTGTGTGAAGAAGTCGTTGATGAACCAATATAAACAAACTGATCCACAATTAAAGGAAAAGGGCAAACGGTATATGAACACTTTCGAAAATAACAACTTTGCAGTTACGATATTACTATTGAATAGTTTTAAAAAGTAGAGCACACTTGTGGTGAAATGAAATAAGTAGAGCATCTAGGAAACCCTTATTGGTTTTCTACTTTAATCAGATAAAAGAAGATGTGGTATGAGTGCCAATGAGAAAACTCTCCATCCAAGTGACAATTTATAAAAGTAAACCATTATTGGTCAAAGTATGGTCTTCAACACGGCCCATTGGCTCTCATCGAGCAGCGAGCTATAAAAAGAGCCACAAATTAGTTATGTAAAACCATTCAAACGGGAAAACCAACGCTCTAATCTATATAAAAAAAAAAGAATCAGTTTAAAAATTCACTTTTCCTTAGATGAATTTGGCTATTATATTAGGATTACTTTTGATGATATGTTTTTAATCATTTTTCTGTACTAATCCATGCATGGCTTTCAATGTTTTGGATTTGAGTGTTGTTGCTCATCGGACTTATTAATTTAAAAAAAGTGTTAAGTTTATTTTCGATCACTGGGTCGATACAACATGCATGTTGGACTATTGTTTCCCGAAGTGTGTCGATGCTCACATTATTTATAATACACCTTTTTGTAAATTCTCTGTTGCTTAATGTATCAATCTTTAAGGAACTAGTGTTTCGACTCCCTCTTTCAAAGTCAACCTAAGATATATTGGACATATAGTTATTAAAGTTTTTCGGTATGTAAACACCATTGGGTGTGGGTTTTTTTTGCGCGTTGAGCATATCTAATCCGTACAAATCAAGAAAAGGGGATTTTAACCCATTAAAGTAAAGTATTATTATCATAAAAACAATGGGTTAGTAAAGTCCAAAAGCCTAAAAAATGCCCAAAAATATTGAATTGATCAAATTTTAAATTCTCCCTCTCAGGAGCACATTTCAAATCTTGTTACGTATTCAAATTCAATAACATACAAAGGTATAAAACAGAACCATGTTTGTTTATTATAATTGACTATCTATTTTCTTTTGTACAGCTTATTGCATAGAAAATGATTGTTTTTCTGTTTTATAGTTGTAAATATAATTGAATATAATTCAATTTTGTTTCTGTAAAATTTAAGGTAGCAAAGGAGCAATTAAATAGCAAATAGCAAAATTTCAAAACAACGACCAACTGAAGTCTACTATAATACACAGACAAATTGAGATTAAACAACACAAACTCACCAAATGACCGGGATAGAATTATTTACTCCAAAAGGGTAAACAATTATTGCTGTTTTATTGTTTATCGTTATAATTGCTCCTTTCATTAAACAATGCACGACATATCTAACAATTTGGTCACAGTAAGTGTATGTCTATAAGTTGGTGTTCTTTTGGACATATTATCCTGGTCGTTTTACAATAAGCATATTTCAGCATATGTGTACTTATGCATTGTTGAGTATTACAACAATATTAGTTTTTATGAAAACTGCGTGAACTCATTAAGTGTATTTATAAAAATGAATAAAGATGTGCTTACTTATACATTATCATACTGCATCTGTTTTACTCAATTATTGTATTTGTATTAATATTGTACTTTCTATATAAAATTGTGTATTAGTTTTTAAGAGAATGAATGTATTTATCTATCTATCGATGGACCTATCTTTTTAGTACAGCGTGATTGTTTTAATCGTTGTTCTTTCTGAATTTGTAGACAACTTTACATGTAGTACTTTTGAAGGAGGAAAAGAAGTAATAGTACTCTTTGAAGGAATACGTTCATTTTTTGTTCTCATCACTTTGCGTCCGTGTCGTCCGTAAACAAAAATCTTCTTCTCTGAAACTAATGGTCCAAATTTAACAAAAGTTTGCCACAATTATCATACGGATATTTATTCAAGGAAATGTCCGCCCTGAAATTTTCAAATAATTCAGACAACCCGTTGTTGGGTTTCTGTCCCTGAATAATGTTCAGCAAAGTAGGATCATCAAATAATTCAATATGACCAACATTTCCGATTGACCTATTAAGGTGTTATTGCCCTTTGTAGTTAATTTCTCGTAAATGGTTGTCATCATTTATAAAAATCTTCTCAATTAAATCCACTGGGCCAAATAGAAAAAAACTTAGCCCAAATTTTGAATAGGGTATCTTGATTAAAAAAATGTATCTGATGACCCTGAAATCCAACCACAAAGACTGCCATGGCTAATTATAGAACACAGGGGTTTATTTTATGTGTCTTAGGGAAATTGTAAAAGAAAAAAAAATCTTGAAAACTCTAAATACGGATAACGGGTCTTCAGTAATTGAACTAAGATTAACATAGAATGATCTGTTAAAGATTTAACTACTGGTACACAATCAACCAACGTGGCCTTCATCCTTATTAGTGTTTCTAATACTGTTTATTATATGTTAACCTTATTATACGTGAATTACAAAACACGGTAGATACAGGTGAGCGACTAAGGTTCTTGAGAGCCCTTACCTGTAGTTGTTGTTGTGAATGTCTTTTTTGTACATTTTTTTACTTATTTGTAAATAAATATTTTTATTTTTATCTTAAGTTTGACATAGATATTCGTTTTTGATAGTCTCCATGAAATTTTTAAATTTAATTTGCTCTTGCCAATGTAGAATTATGCGGATGATGAAAGATACATACAATTATTTAAAATGTTGTGTATTCCCTCAACGTTATTTTGGGGGGGGGGGGGGAGGGTTTACATTAGGAAAAAATATCTAGTTGTCGTTGAATTAAAGAAAACAACAGCATTTATGCCATGGAAACATTTACTCCAAGATATTTAGCAGAATTAGGAAAGGTAGTAGTTTGAAGGTTAAGGATGTTGCAGTTTAAGGATGTTCCCTATTCTGTTTCAAAATAACAAGCTTTTTAAAAACACTGTTATAAATTGATAATTTATTAGCTTTGATACCACCAAATCATAGTACGTCACATTCGGTTGCATACGAACATAGGTTGAACAAAATTTACCCCTTGAACTTAACAGTTGTAGGTGATTGTAATTAATAATTCTATTGTAGTAAAACGTTTCTAGGCCATAAAAATATATCTTGGTTATTTCAAAGCACCATTTTTTCTTATTTGGTGTTTCTAAAGAATATTTTGCAAACTTGAGGATAAATGGTTCATAAAGCTTGCTAATAGGTTAAAAAAAAACATTTGATTTTGTTAACTTCCAGTGGTGTTTATTTTCCTATATGCAATGAAATGCAATGCGACAATTTTATCTGTAATACTGGACAGCATTAAACTTTTCTTAAAGTTCTGCCAGAATTTCATAAAAGTGCAAATTTCACAAAGACAAATAGGGGGAAATCACTACACATAAAAACTTTAAAAAAAGCAGCAAAAACGAAGGTCTGTGCTCTTGTTTTAGAGATATAAGCCATCTAAAATTAATCGGGAAGTGATTCTCTATAGATTTTTCATCCTGTTATATTTATTATCTTTTTTCTTTTTAAATCTTTGAAAAATTAACAAGCATTTTCTGATTTCTCTAAAAATGAAATAAAATTATGAAAAGACAAGTAATGGTTAGCATCATAGATAAAAACAGATATTTCCAAATAACTGAAAAAAAATTAAAAACATGTTGAGCGAACATTCTTTATGTCATTTTCAAAATTAAAGTTAACCACCCCCTCCCCCCTAATTTAAAAATGCCAGGGTAAACGAGGACCATCATCAGATGTTTTATTACCATTTGCATTTTCTTATCCTGATTCTTTTTTCGTTTTAGTACCATTTGTCTTTCTTTATTATTATACGCAGATTCTATTTTGGTTTTAAGTGTACATACGTATTGTCCCATTTTATAATTTTCTGCATTTTATAAATATGTTCAATGATACATGTATATATACAGAACTGAGTGTAAATATTTTTTTGTTTTTTAAGTAAATTAAAATAAATGATACATTTTAAACTGTAGGTTACGTATTTTTTACGCCACTTCAATAATTGATAACATGCCCGTAACTACAGAGAGAGTGGCAGGGTGCCATGGAGGCATTTGAAATTCTCAAGGCAAATTAAAACCAAAAATACCATGGCTAAATATTCGACCTCCAAAAAAGCGAGGTTTGTGTTAATGTGCTATGAAAGAGTAAAACGTTCCTGTTCAAACTGGTAAACCCGTAGTGTAGCACAAGCACGTAATTGGTTTTATCATAAGTCGCTTTCGATAATGTCAGAATCGAGAATATTAGGACGAAATTATAATGACAATCAATTGACCATTCCAATAGTCATAGGTGACAAAATATATTCATCAACAGACAACCACATCATGATGGCATTCGTGAATAAATGTGTAACACAACATTTGAATGCTTGACAAAAGAATAAGGATATTCACAAAATGCATTGTGCCCCTAGTATGTTGATACCTAATAAAGACATCCACATAGATGAGTTAATCTTTCGAATCATTGATCCTTATCCACTAGTCTAGGCGTTTAATAGAAAAGCATCATCAGAAATGATTAAAGCAGATTTAGAAAATCTGATATGCTGTTTGTAGGTGCTCCTGACATGAATTTGTATTACAACTGAGGTTTCAAAAAGTGACAGTCAACACGTCGTCAACAGATAATTTATAGATTTTTTATATAAGCCATCAATTGGAAAGTATCAAACTATTAAGTAGTATAATCCGTTCTTAAGTTTCGTAAGACGATGTGATAAAAACAGTCGACCAAAGTCTGAACTAATCATTGGAAAGCGAACTATATATAGCAAAACGTAAGTGTGAAGGTTTATTATGACCTCTACATAGAAGTATTGAAATTTGTTTTGATTGCAAATGAGACAATTATCCACCATAAACAAAGGCTGACGAAGAAAACCACTAAGTTCATCGTTTAGCAAAGAGCAAAACCCACACCGTTATAATATATTATATAAGTAAGATATAAATGGCATTGCCATGACAAAATGCGAACCGATTCATGAAAAAATATGATAAAAAGAAGTTTCAAATACTTTATTTTGTGTGTCAACAAAAAAGTCTGACATATCATTTACATTAAAATTTAAATACGTTTTATGAAAGCAATGGTAACTTAACTGAATGGTGCCTGAATTTAAGCGAAAAAAAATTATGAACCAGTTTTTAATTTCATTAAATTGTTTAAATAGTCATTAGGATTGACCTTTATAATGACTGAAATATATAGCTGAATATAATCTAAAATCTTAAACAAAATTATTAACGAATAAGCAGAAAACGGAACATGATTTTAAAGATTCTGAACTTTTTTAATATTAGTGTGAAGTAAACAAAATTTTCATCCACAATATTAAAGTTACAAGATGTGATATGATTGCCGATAAGACAACTAACTCTTAATTGAGACCAAAGGACACAGGAATTATCAATAATATGGCCCTTAACAATAAGCACAGCCAAATCTGCATATTCTATAAAACAATTCAAAACAGAAAAACTAACTGCTTGATTTCAGTTCAAAATAATGAACGAAAAACAAAGTTGATATACACACGACAGTCAAAGAATTAAATGCTGATGACTTTGAACATGCACATTCCGATAACGGGGGTTCAAACATGTTGGCGGGCGTCCAACCCTCCCCTAACCTTGGACAGTGTTGTATCAGTACAATATATGAACAAATTATAAAATTCAGTTGGAAAATGGTTTAATTCATCAGAAAGATACAAAGCACGACATAACATAGTGGATGTAGCAGAGTACTTATTCATCCCAACAACAACAAGACACTAAGTACAGAGCTAAGAGTATCAGAACTGTAGATGTACATGAAACAGACATGGAATATAAATAAACTATGCAAAATGAACATAAAAACGAACCCTATCGCAAACCTATATTGAATGTTTCTATCCTATATAAATTGAACAAGGTTCAGAAAAATGTCTCAGTGTTGTATGATCTAGACCTTTATTCAACATTTAATGAATAAAACAAACACTTTCAATTCAAACATCAACACTTGGATACAATTAATATGTAAATGGATTATAATTTGGTATTCGGCCTTTGGTTTCTTTTTGTATCCTTTTTTATAAGTTCTAAAATTTTAATTTTTATTTTGTGGGTTGTGTTGGTGTTAGAATAGTATGAATGGAACAATTGAGCTTTTCGAGAAAAAATTAATACATTTTGATTCACCGTTTACGTGACATGAAACCAAACAGGAAACCAATCTTTATTTTCTTTATTTTGCACAATATAATTCAAAAGGCATAAATAAACACCATTTCTAGTGTTACTTGCTTCATGTTAATATTTAAAATCTATTTTCAATGTTATATTAAAGTTTTTTTTAAACCTGACAGGAAACCATAAGAAACCGAAAGCATGTTTTTAGTTTTATTTTATTGCAAAATCTGCTTAAAATAATCTGAACAGTATACTTTTTCTTAAAATCCATCTTAAATGTAACAGTATTATAAAACTCCTAAATATGTGCTTGTTTTGAAAACAATAAGTACAACTTATTCAGAATTTTCCATATTTTCTTCATTGATACAGGATACCATAATCGTTGTATCTTGATGTTTAAGCAAAAAAAATGTATTTATATTTGGTTTTGATATTCCAGTTATATACAATTTATTCCAAATCATTGGCAATGTAACATTCTTTAAATCCAGTAAAGAAAAAAACTTTTAACTTGGAATTAAAATCTTTAAAACAGGCACAATGTGATATTATTGTTACCTGTACACCATCTACATGGTTTCCACATTTTAACCTACTTTAGTGGGCTAAAATCAATACAGTAGTTCCTTTTGTCATGCATGGTAAAAGTTTACTTCTCCTTTGACAAGTTTATTGCGTTTCTGATAAGTGTTTGCAGAACATGAATAAAAAATATTAATTAAAAACTGTGACAAAGATTCCAACTTTGTACATTCTAAGTGTAACGGTATATTAACATGTATTTGTCATTTAATTATATTTATTCACCTAAAATATCCAGTAATATTTACTGCTGAAGTTAAATCAATCCAACGAGCATTGGTACAATGATAAGAGACGTAATTTCGATTGATTTTTCCAAAGACTCTTCACGTCATTATCGGCAAACGAAGTGTGTTCTAACGTCTCAAATATGAAATCGATTTTGTCAAGTCATTGGGCATTTATTGTCACACAGGATCGTATGTAACATTATGCACATAGGAAAAATAACAGACCACCGGCGCAATCTCTTTGACAATTGTATTTTCCTCTTTTAAACAAGACGAAACAAGTCTACATATTATGTTTGCTAACATCCCGTTGGAAACAAAAACAATGTTTAGACCTAGTATTTCGTACATCCGGCCGTAATGGCGTTATCACATGTTAGTCACATGTTTCACGTATGACCGGAAATGGTTAAAACTTATGGACAAAAACAATTTTAATAAATAACTGGACTTCTGTTTCGTGTGAAATGTAACGCATAACGACAACGTAATTTTCTTACTTAATTATTACGAAGATCAAAACAAGAATGTACATCATCTCGGATTTACCTGTTTGCACATCTCGCGAGAGTTCATATTTGCATATTGTTTTTAAGAATTCTATTACAACAAAGCAGATTACATCATCTAAAAATTGCGTTACGAAATCGGACAAAAAAATCACGCCACTGTTCTTACATCTGCTACATAAATACTTATAGTTCTCGGCATTTTCTTCTCACTATTCTTATTGGTCGATGTTCTTTGTTATTTGAAAGCAAAAGTTACGAATTTGCCGGTGACGATTATCTATAAATCAGTCAGCGTTATGCTCTTCGGAAGCACAAAGTAACGCGAGAAACGACACAAAAATATGGTTGTAGAATCTTTGAAATTCGTATATTTTAAAAAAATTTCTAGGGAAGAGTAGCATACACTTGTATGTTGATAAAAATAATGGCATCTTTAGATGTAGTTGCAACTTTACAGTAATTCACATTTTATCACTTTTCTTTAGTTATAGGAAACGGAGCCCAATAGCAAATTATGGTCCATATACGCTTCTACTGTAGGGGCTATATATAAGTTGGACACACAATAGCCAAATTTCGTTTAGGTCAACGAATAACTTGCAAACTAAATTTGTTAATTTGTTTTAATTTATAAAATGACACAAAGTACAGATAAGAGAGTATTCGTTGTATCTATATATACAAATGTATACAGATAAAAAAGATGTGGTATGAGTGCATATGAGTCAAAGCTTCAAGAAAATTATTGCGTGAGGATTAAATAATTGAAATAAAAAAACAAATCACATACCATTTTTTTTTTAGTAAATGTTTCCCTTTTCAAAACTTCAGAATTTAGAAATCAACCAGTTTACTTTTCATTTATCTACATTTAAATTAAAAATTATGATATATTTTAAACTTTCTGACATGAGATTTTAAAATTGTTGATGCCATTTTGCAGTAAACTCAAACATATTAGATTTCAAACCGTTTAGTTTAATAAGGTACGTGTCAAAGAATTTTTTCAAACAGATAATATCAATTAAATGAAAACGTCTTGCGACCATTAAATGCATTTGTTTTTGTATTTCATAAATTATTTGAAACTATATTTACTAGTACTAGTAAATTATCTGTATTCAAAAGTCTAAGACATGATTATAAGAGGTAAATATATCAAACTGGAGTACATGATGAACATATCATCTCCTAGTTTACTGTCACGAATTCTGTTAAGAATAATAAAAATATAATTAAAAACAAGAAAAAAAAACACAAAGGAAATTTATGAAGATTAAAAAAATAGATAACATTTTTTTAAGTAAAAATAATTTTTTAACATAAAACTTTCAAATAATTTTTTTTAGAAATATATACTAACTTGTCCGAAACTATTATAGAGATCTGTCAGGAAATGTTTAAATATAATCACTTTAATTTCACATCTTCAAGTGTTACAAGTGGATACACTTTAAGTGCTTCAAAGACTTGAGAAATAATTAAAGTTATTATAGACAGATTTTATCTATTTATCCTATTCGTGATTTATATAATTGTCATTTTTCAAACTGAAAGCTATTTCACAGTTGTAAATGGAAAGGTAAATAAAATATTTTATACAGTCTAGTTAAAGGACTTGTTACTGTACTAGTCAACAAAAGAAATGATACAAGGCAATGTATTTTCCATAAATAATGATATTGGATACACTGTACCGAGATAAATAATTATCCGATGCTCTTTTTATTATAGAAGGTTATTTTTCTCATTAAAATAATTAATTTTAGGGAAAACCGCGAGAAAAAAAATGGAACTTTTGTTATTTCAAAAATCACATTTTCACTGTTTAAATATGGTCTGCTTAACATTTTGAATGCGTTTGGAGATATTTGAATACCTAATTCTCATCTTCAAAATTAAGTGCCGACTTTTGTCACCTTTTTCCGTAAAATAAATTTGCCCCCTGGGTTCAATATCTCGATATTTTCTAACTTTCCAAATTTGTTTAGATCCTTTTAATTTATGAAAATTCATTGTTAATGAAATTTTTTCGTAAAATTATTTAATGCCGTGAAAAATGTAGGGACAAAAGTAAATACTTCAAGTACCCAGGGTTAATACCAGTTTTCCTGATACCATACAATATTCAGTCATTTTTAAGTATTATTATAAAAATGTTGTTATGCTGATTGGTTTTATTCTTGTCACAAAATAAAATTTTGAATATTTAAAAAAAAAAAATGATTTCAAAAATAAAAAGATATCGATATTGTTTTGAAAAATAAATTTGTTTAAGGACCTAAATCATCAGAAAGAAGAACGAAAACGAATGATTTCAATACTAGTAAGCTATTTCAATATATTTGATAATCTAATCATGTAAATAAAATTAGCTGTTTGAGAAGGTTCTAGTTGTAAATTTGTTAGGATAGGTTATACGTTAGAAAAGTAAAAATCTGTTCTACGTTAGAAAAGTTATAATCTGTTCTATGTTAGAAAAGTTATAATCTGTTCTACGTTTGAAAAGTTATAATCTGTTCTATGTTAGAAAAGTTATAATCTGTTCTACGTTAGAAAAGTTAAAATCTGTTCTACGTTAGAAAAGTTAGAATCTGTTCTACGTTAGGAAAGATATAATCTGTTCTACGTTAGAAAAGTTAAAATTTGTTCTACGTTAGAAAAGTTATAATCTGTTCTACGTTAGAAAAGTTAAAATCTTTTCTACGTTAGAAAAGTTAAAATCTGTTCTACGTTAGAAAAGTTATAATCTGTTCTACGTTAGAAAAGTTAAAATCTGTTCTTCGTTAGGAAAGATATAATCTGTTCTAAGTTAGAAAAGTTAAAATTTGTTCTACGTTAGAAAAGTTATAATCTGTTCTACGTTAGCAAAGTTATAATCTGTTCTACGTTAGAAAAGTTATAATCTGTTCTACGTTAGAAAAGTTATAATCTGTTCTACGTTAGAAAAGTTAAAATCTGTTCTATGTTAGAATTTTCCATAAAAGAACAGGTCTTCTGATAGTTCCGGTCATATTCAAAGATTGGTTGGAACTTATCATCCTTAATTATGTCCTATTCTTTAAAATTATAAACATCCTCGGCTTTCATATTACACGGTGTAAGCGTTCCTGATGATGGATAGTCCAGAAAGCGCTGCCGCAACAATCTTGGAGATAAATTTTCATTTGATTATTTTTCAGTAGAAAATATTGACATAATGTAAGCTAGAACGTATAATTATTTAAATAAAGGACTTAATTGTTTTTCAAATCTTAAAGTATTTCAAATACCAGTAAATATACCATGACAGCTAAAAGATATTGAGAAATAATTATACTTTTGACAACAAACTGTTCAAATGTGAAATTTTGAATCTGTCGTCAATTTTGATTTCTATGTAAGTGAATGGTTAAGGACGGGCTTTCTCTCCTCTCATGGGTAATGTAAATTCAGAAATATTGCGAGGTTTTTATTATTGCGAAAAATGCTGTAAACGCAATAATTCAAACTCACATTTTGAAATATTCATATCAATTAAGGTGGTATGGGAGTCTAAAATAAAAATGATAGAATTTGTTCATACTTTGCCAAAACGTAGTATCTATTGATATATGTTGAAAAATATAATAAAAATGATAGGTCACCGCGCATTTTTTCGAGCTACAGGACGTGACAAAATGACAAATTTTGTATGGATTATACAGGAAAAAACACCATTTTATGATTAGAAACTAAACAAAATGATAGAATTGTTTAATACTTAGGGAAAAGATAGTATTCAGACAATGCTTTGAGAATATCAAAAGAAAAGATAGGGTCACCGTACTTTTTTTCCGGCTAAAATACAAAATAGGAAAATTTCATGTAGAATCCTTCAGAAAATGTACTGTTTTAGAGTTACCTCCCCTTTAATTGCCTATTTAAAAAAAAAAATTAAACAATCAAAAATAATCAAGTTTGCAAAAATATTTAATATTTATAAATTATATTCTTATAAATTGGATCTTTTAAATGAATATTCACATTAAATATCTGCATTCCTGCATCAAATTTTGCTAACTTGATAGAAAATCTGGACCTTTGGTTCTCTGTTTTTTACAATGCAAGATGGAGGAAGACACCCATACCACCTTAAACAGGATTTTTTCTCAAAATCGTAAGAATTAAATCGCATTTAAGTCTAAAATGGATGTTTATTAAATAGTAAATACAAACCAAGGAAATAATGAATAAGGATATTCTTAAACACTTAGGATGATTTTTTTTACTCTTTTGAAGATTACATTGCAAAAATACTGGCTTTGACAATCTCTAATAAATAAATTAAAAACATTGATTCAATCAATAAATAATTGAATGACGATTGATATTTATTGTTTTAGATTTCAGAAATAATTCATGAAACCCATAGGTGTGTTTGAAATTAACTCATGGCCTGGGCCGTGATATCAAAATTTTATCCTGAGCGTTATCGAGGGGTGAAATTTAAAAATATCACGACCAAGGTCATGTGTAAATTTACAACAAATTATTTTGATTCTAATAGAACAAAAACGGTCATTCAAAAAAAGAAGTGATGCTGGGTATGACTTGTGTGTTGCTGTTCTTTTTTACTCCCTGTTAGATAAAGCTCAACATTCTAATCAATATGAAGCTTGCATGAAATATTTCGTAAATAACCGCAAGAAACTAATGCTGTTAATTCGTTTAATTCTCAAACCCAACATTTGCCATTTTTGATTTACATGTGTTTCTCGTAAGCTACCGCCACACCCAAAGTCAACAATTTGTAACTAAGGGGCGCCAGTTTGATTTGCTGACATCAGTCAATATACGATTTATGCAACAGAATAAACGATAAAACAACAACTACTTCAAAAATACATTTTAATTAAATATTAAACGTTTTTCGATGATTCACTTTTAGCTTTAACGTTTACATAGTTTAGCGTCATGTTTTGAAATGACTTAAATGTGCCAAAAGCATTTAATTTAATGGACTTTGAATTCGCGGAATTTCATTTTATTTCTCTGATATCTTGTGCATTATTTCTTTTTTTTTGGGGCATCTAAATAAGAAAAAACAAGTTCAGTAGTCTTTTTTAATTGCAATTTGTAAAACATTATAATCGGCATAGCGTTTTCAAATAGGTTCGGATACATTTGGTTTGCGTTGGAAGTATTTTGCAAAATCCATTATTGTATGTGCATGCATGTATATCGCAAAGTCTGTGATAAGTATTTTGAATATAATACATTCTTAAAACCCGAGGATGCATGGTGAACAGGAATATTAATCATGTTCTAGAAAATATACAAAGAACTAAGTAATCGAAGTTAACATTTACGAAATGATTTATGAAACGTCGGAAAGACTTAAGAATGGCAAATTATAATGAGTTATCAAAGAAGCCGACAACCAAGAAAAAAATAAAATGATTTGTTAATGCCCTTAACAGATTATGTATTAAAGAAGTTCAAACTGTTCCTGCAACAGTACGAATTGCAGAAACAGACACCATGTGTGATATTGTTTAGTCTTTCTTTAAAAAGTGGCGATATTGCATAAACGTATTGATTGTAATAGATATAGGAAGATGTGGTGTGAGTGCCAATGAGACAACTCTCCATCCAAATAACAATTTAAAAAGTAAACCATTATAGGTTAAAGTACGGCCTTCAACACGGAGCCTTGGCTCACACCGAACAACAAGCTATAAAGGGCCCAAAAATTACTAGTGTAAAACCATTCAAACGGGAAATGCATGAATGATGGTACATTTTACATATAATAACAAGAATGAATATCATTCCCCAGTAAAGGATCTGAGTGTCGTCTCCTTCAATTATTAATCATAATGAGTGTCGTAACATCATACACGGTTCACTCCGTACTTACTGATCAAATGGATAAAACGAGAAAAAGCTGAGAACAAATTACTAGATTGTTTTTTTTCTTCAATTAGATAATGAACATAGTTGATATAATTATTCAACATTATAAAGTTCATTTTACTCCTAACAACAACCATAAAAGCCTAGATTATTGTTTTAAACATAAGCTAAAAGAAGTCGCCAAGGAATTTGTTTTTTTTCCGGCAGATAAGGCTGCTAACAATATCAATATTGTTTAACGTAAATTTGATAATTGTGTAAGAATATTACGAAATCACCAACATTTCAACTGACTCCATTTTCGGGGAATGTCATCTGTCACCAACATCAACTTTTAACTACCTCTTTACAAGTAGAACCATATATATGAAAGTTACAACTATGTACTTGTTTCCGAAGCTGCACAAAACTCCCTACAAATATTGATGTATTTCGTCTTAAGCCATTGTTCTCCTACTTAACTCTCTATTCTACTTACTAATACACTTGGTACAATAAAAAAACCTGGTAATAAATTTTTCAAATAAGGCCTTTGTACATATCGGGACTAATAACTTTTGGAGAGTCAAAAATTCGTTGGAAGTTCGTGATAAATGACATAAAATTGAGAATGGAAATGGGGAATGTGTCAAAGAGACAACAACCCAACCAAATAAAAAAACCAGCAGAAGGTCACCAACAGGTCTTCAATGAAGCGAGAAATTCCCGCGCCCGGAGGCGTCCTTCAGCTGGCCCCTAAACAAATATATACTAGTCCAGTGATAATGAACGCCATACTTATATCCAAATTGTACACAAGAAACTAAATTAAAATAATACAAGACTAACAAAGGCCAGAGGCTCCTGACTTGGGACAGGCGCAAATATGCGACGGGGTTAAACATGTTTGTGAGATCTCAACCCTCCCCCTATAGCTCTAACCAATGTAGAAAAGTAAATGCATAACAATACGCACCTTAAAATTCAGTTCAAGAGAAGTCCGAGTCTGATGTCAGAAGATGTAACCAAGGAAAATCAACAAAATGACAATAATTCATAAATAACAACAGACTACTAGCAGTTAACTGACATGCTTATATTGGTGATTTCAAAGTTTTGATTTTTCTACCATATTGTCACTAGGTCGCTTAGACCAAATTTGCCATTTTTCTCACAGGAACTCAAACTTTTTTCCATCAGTTACAGTAACTTTGTATTTATCTTTTATAGTTTGAGCACAAAAAAATGGCACTCTTAAAAAATTACAATGGCCTACGACCGTAACCCACCTTTCTTTTCGGTGGACTAGAAAGCGTAAATCAAGATACTATATGTCTCTATAACTAACAGGTTACATTTATATATAACTTTATGTAAAATGCAAAGGAAGAAACAGCTCTTACACGGAGTCTCAGTATCGTTTCAGTTCAAGATTTACTGAACCATCCCGAGAATTTAACAAGCTGTTGATTTCTTTTAATGTTAAGGAAAAGTTGCGCAAAACAGTATTTGGTGAGATAAGTCTTACAATAAAAAAATATTCTGTTAAAGAGGTTAAACAGGTCGAGTTTCAAAAGCGACATCTTGCGAATCTAATGTATACCGCAAGACATAATTATATATATAATCGGTGAAAGAAAACCAAAATAATGATCAGAATAAAATTAATCTTTACATAGAAAAATTGAAAACCTAGTAAGTAGTTAACTTATATCATAACTTGGCTGAGATTGTGAGTTCAAAAAACTAATAAAACAAAAATTCTAGACCCAGCACGCGACAATAATAGGGGTTGCGATTAACACAAACCTTCAATCAATCTATCAATCAACCAACCACGAAATCAATCAATCATTCACTAAATGTATCAATCAAATAATTACTCTACCTATAGCCAAGACACTCATTTGTCATTTAGTCAAAGCATAATAATAACAGCCTATTTTTAATTACTTATTTTTTTTACCCATGATTACAAAATACTTTACGATATAGTCATGTCTGAACGAATCGTGAAGAGTGGGCAAGGGTATTTGTCAAAGACGTTCCTTCGTGGGTTTTACATAGACTACTTTATACAGTGTGTGACTCAAAAGCTTGTCAATAATCCCCAAAAAGTTAAACGAATGTAAATTATAGATTGATAGGTATTGAGTGTGGTCACATATATTTAGGTCAGCCTCCATTTTGTCATTTTGTCAGAGAAGCCGTTTTTGTACAGTGATTGATTTATCGGTTTCTTTACGCATAACGGAATATATCTCATACATGTTGATGACACCAAATAACAATTAGTACAATTAGAAAATTATGTAAATAATCTCATCCTAGATACCAGGATTTAAATTTTATATTTATGCCAGACGCGCATTTCGTCTACAAAAGACTTATCAGTGATGCTCAAATAAAAAATGTTAAAAAGCGTAATAAAGTACGAAGAAATAGAGGTCAATGGTTATAACGGAAGGGAAATATCGAATGTCACTGTAAAATGAGGTTAAATTAGATAGAGATAAAAACGAAGTTGTGAAACAGCCGCATATGGACCCTCAAATTTTTTTGGCTAAAGTTTGTAAAGTATAAATTGAGTGGCAGTTCTTCTACTTGAGGCAGCGATTCAAAAAAACTTTCTGGTCATAAAAAACAAATAATAAATACAAAAAAGTGACTTGAAAATCCGTATGAACTAATTAATCAAGGACATGTATGAGTGCTTACAAACGTGTTTAACCCCGCCTCATTTTGTATGTGTCCTTCTAAAGACGATATCGATATCCTGAAATAATTTGTTGTCGTTGGTTACTGTCTGTTACAAATGTGCATAGCGTATCTTAAACATAATATATAAAAATGTTCTTTTTCTAAATTGGGGTACTAGCTGATACAAAAGCGTTCAAGTTTATATTCCGTATTAACTGCCGTACTTTTCATAATGTAGGTGACATATTATAAGTACAACGCCCAAAACAAGTCTGTTAACAGTTATATACATTTCAAAGTATCCAGGAAAACGTCCATAGCATTTCCTTTCCGCATAATCTCGTGAATCCAATCAGTGAATGTGAAATTTTTATTAAGACCCTCATTTGTCATACTTTGAACGAACCAAATTAGTCTATATCTTTATTAATATTACTTTTACTGTAAATTATGTTTTTGTGGTATCCTTTTGAAGTGACTCTGTACAGATGGGTGCGGTCCTAACCTTGACAAAAGTTAACTTAGAGTTAACTTGTTGACTGCTTTCTAAGTTAACTTGAGAATTTTTAAGCAGTCAAGCAAGTTAACTTCGTTGTTGGTGGACCAGACCTACGGTCTGCATTTTTAGGACTGCTGCAGACCTATCGACAAGTCTGCTCCAGACCAGACCTGTGGACAAGTCTGCTTTTGACCAGTCCTGAGGACAGGTCTGCCCCAGACCAGACCTGTGGACAAGTCTCAGGTTTTTGACCAGTCCTGAGGACAGGCCGGTCTGCCTCAGACCAGACCTGTGGACAGGTCTGCTCCTGACCAGACCTGAGGACAGGTCTGCTTTTGACCAGACCTGTGGAAAAGTCTGCTATTGACCAGACCTGAGGACAGGTCTGCTTATGACAGATTATCGTTATAAGAGTTTTCATATCAGACTTGAGCCTTTCATTAAAATATGTAAACAACATTCGCATTGTTTTTCCACAGATATCATTTATTATTTACTCTCTAGACTCTACTAGATATTATACAAATGCTCTCTTTTATTTGATATACATGTATTCTTATATAAATAAAAAAAAATGGCTATACGATCACACAGATTTTTTTTTATTAGAAGGCTGATAGAAAGGTTATCCAACGTATCGGAACAATATTCATATATCACGGGATATCAACAACATTGTCTACGTTACTTCGTTCCCCGTGTTTTACCTGTCCCTTCCTCAATTTTACTTTATGCATAAATTTATACTTGCATGGATATTTCATTGATATTCAACTTGTTTGCATTGGATTTACTATTCTATTTCCCGCAGAATATTCTAACAGGAATTGTACAGCGTCCGTATGCATACGGCGTGGTAAAACTATCAACAATCTCGTCAAATTCGTCAGATTTATCGAGAGATTTGTCATTGCCGATATTTATATGGGACGTCCTAAAATTATACTCAATGCGCACTTTCTGACATGTCAGTGTTGGTACTTGGCAGTGTCTGCGCGTACCCGCATGCGGGTACGAATAGTCAAATTGCCGTTCTAGGCTGCGCGTACCCACATCCGGTTTTCTAATAAAATGCCATTGGATCGGGTATAAAACGTGAAATATCTACGGAAATTATCGATAAAATGGGGATATCGTGTAGAACGAGAGAAAAGTATGAAAAATAATATTTTCAAATTGTATTTATTAAATAATGATACATAATAATCATTGCAAAATTAAATGCACAATTATGGAAAATGAACCTGTACAGTCCCTGTAAAAGAAAAACATGATAGAAATTAATACTATTATAAAATTTTAATGCAAATTTAAAGAATATTTTTTTTATAAATTAAAAATATACCCATATCATATGTATGATATTTTAAAATAATCTTTAAGTAAAATGTTAAACAGAAACTAAAATTTTAATATAGATAAAACTACTAAAATTAAAGCATGAGTTTATACAAATTAAAATTTAAAGAAGCAAGTTATAATGATTAATGAAACGTGAACGGAGGCTGGCAACATTTGAAATGTGCAGCCGGGTTGAAATCCGTGCCAAAACAATCATATTTGATATGTAAAATGTGTTACAAATCTTAATTAGTTACATGAATCTTTTCTAATTGGTTTAAATTGATATTATAACTTGCTTCTTTAATTTTTATAAACTCCAGCTTTAATTTTAGTAGTTTTATTTTACTTTTTTCTTTTCAAGGACTGTACAGTTTCATTTTCCATCATTGTGCATTTAATTTTAATTAATAAATACAATTTGAAAATATTATTTTTTCATATTCTTCACTCGTTCTACACGAAATCCCTATACTTTTATTATGAATAAAGAGATGAAATTCTGACATTCTCAATTTATTTTGAATATTTTTTGCATTAATAGTTTTCCAATATTATTGATTACGTGTACATTTACGGTCCTACTAAAATGTAAACAGAAGCGCCAGGAGAAGACATTAATGTGCTCGGTATTCTATTATATTCTATTCTATTCTACCATATAGTGACCGCCTTCAACAAATTGAAGATTATGTCACAGGAGGAAACTTACAACAAGACATAGATTGGAAAAATGTACAATTTTTTAAAAATAGGAAAAATTAAAAATATAAAATGTTTTGTATAATAAAGTAAGATGTTGTAATTGAGTTAATATTGATGCTTTGAAATTGAAGATTTGAAAGAGTCGACTGAAGTGCAATTTACAATGTTGTCCGGTAGTTTGTTCCAGTCGGTGATAGTTCTTGGAAAATATGACTCTTTTCTGTACTGTGTTTTGCAGGATGGAATTTGGAAGCTGTTCGAATTTGTATGTCTTGTTTGTCTTTTTTGTGGAATTAATTTATTTTGTTTAGGGATTGCAACCTTTTCGTGTTCAATTTTGTAGAGCATTACCAATCTGGAGTCTTTTCTTCTGTCAGAGAGACTGCGCCATTCAAGATGTTGTAACATGTTACCAACGCTTGAGGTGTTTCTGTATTTGTTGGTAACAAAACGCGCAGCCCTCCTTTGAACTTTTTCAATGCTATCTATGTCTTGTTGTAAGTATGGATCCCAAACAGAGCAAGCATACTCTAGTGATGGTCTTACTAGGGACTTATATGCTTGCTCTTTAATGGATGTTGAACTTATGTTCAGGTTCCTCTTTAGAAAGCCTAGTGTGCTATTAGCTTTCTTGCATATGTTGTTAATATGCACATCCCATTTAAGGTTTGAACTGATGGTGACCCCCAGATACTTTGCTGATGTTACATGTTCTAAAGAATGATTGTGTAATGTGTAGTTAAATGTGATTGGTTTTTTATTTCTGGTGACTGAAATTACATTACACTTATCTGGGTGGAATGCCATTTTCCAGGTAGTTTCCCACGATGCCAGTTTGTCGAGATCTTTTTGTAGTGTTAATGCATCGGAGTTTGATTTTATTGCCAAATAAACTATTGTGTCGTCTGCAAATAAACGTACTGTAGATGTTAGACCAGATGGTACAATGGTATGCGGGTATATAGATTTGCAAATAAAAGTGCACATGTGACCAGTTTTGGTCAAATAGTTTTGTTTTCCAAGTCAGCATGAGGTATTAAAACTACTGAAATTTTGTTACGTATCAATATTTTGAATATAATGAGGACATGCTGGTATCCTAAATTTATGCGAACCAAAACTTTTTGTTATTATATATATATATATTGCAATTTTGCTGTCCATTGTCATGATTGTATTATGTACATTGATTCCTGACATGAAAAATATGGTTGTTTAATACTATGCGGGTACGTCATGGTGTATATAGATTTACAAATAAAAGTGCACATATGGTCAGTTTTGGTAATGAGGTCAAATAATTTTGTTGTACAAGTCAGCTGGAGGTATCAAAACTACTGAAATTTTGTTACGTATCAATATTTTGAATAAAATGAGGACATGCTGGTATCCTAAATTTATGCGAACCAAAATTTGTTGTTATATTATATTGCAATATTGCTGTCCATTGTCATGATCATGATGATTGTATTATACATTGAAACCTGACATAAAAAATAAGGCTGATTTTCTATGCGGGTATATAGATTTACAATTTAAAGTTCACATATGGTTAGTTTTGGTATTACGGTCAAATAATTTTCTTGTACAAATCAGGTAGAGATATCAAACCTACTGAAATTTTGTTACATATCAATATTTTGAATAAAATGAGCACATGCCGTATCAATATTTTGAATAAAATGAGGACATGCTGGTATCCTAAATTTATGCGAACCAAAATTTGTTGTTATATTATATTGCAATATTGCTGTCCATTGTCATGATCATGATGATTGTATTATACATTGAAACCTGACATAAAAAATAAGGCTGATTTTCTATGCGGGTATATAGATTTACAATTTAAAGTTCACATATGGTTAGTTTTGGTATTACGGTCAAATAATTTTCTTTTACAAATCAGGTAGAGATATCAAACCTACTGAAATTTTGTTACATATCAATATTTTGAATAAAATGAGGACATGCTGGTATCCTAAATTTATGCGAACCAAAATTTGTTGTTATTATATTGCAATATTGCTGTCCATTGTCATGATTGTATTATACATTAAATCCTGACATTAAAAATAAGGCTGATTTACTATGCTGGTATACATGTATAGATTTACAATTTAAAGTTCATATATGGTCAGTTTTGGTAATGTGGTCAAATAATTTTGTTGTACAAGTCAGCTGGAGGTATCAAAACTACTGAAATTTTGTTACGTATCAATATTTTAAATAAAATGAAGACATGCTGGTATCCTAAATTTATGCGAACAAAAATTCTTTGTTAATATAATGCAATACTGCTGTCCATTGTCATGATTGTATTATACATTGAATCCTGACATAAAAAATATGGCTGATTTACTATGCAGGTATATAGATTTACAAATTAAAGTGCATATATGGTCAGTTTTGGTGGATGCGGTCAAATAATTTTGTTGTACAAGTCAACTGGAGGTATAAAAACTACTGAAATTTTGTTACGTATCAGTATGTTAAGTAAAAAGAGGACATGCTGGCACCCTTAATTTAGGCGAACAAAAATTTGCTGTTATTAAATTGCAATATTGCTGTCCATTGTCATGATTGTATTATACATTGAATCCTGACATAAAAAATATGGCTGATTTACTATGGGGATATATAGATTTACAAATTAAAGTGCATATATGGTCAGTTTTGGTGGATGCGGTCAAATAATTTTGTTGTACAAGTCAACTGGAGGTATCAAAACTACTGAAATTTTGTTACGTATCAGTATGTTAAGTAAAAAGAGGACATGCTGGCACCCTTAATTTAGGCGAACAAAAATTTGCTGTTATTAAATTGCAATATTGCTGTCCATTGTCATGATTGTATTATACATTGAATCCTGACATTAAAAATAAGGCTGATTTACTATGCTGGTATATAGATTTACAATTTAAAGTTCACATATGGTCAGTTTTGGTAATGTGGTCAAATAATTTTGTTATACAAGTCAGCTGGAGGTATCAAAACTACTGAAATTTTGTTACATATCAATATTTTGAATAAAATGAGGACATGCTGGTATCCTTAATTTATGCGAACCAAAATTTTTTGTTATTATATTTCAATTTTGCTGTCCATTGTCATGATTGTATTATACATTGAATCCTGACATAAAAAATATGACTGATTAACTATGCAGGTATATAGATTTACAAATTAAAGTGCACATAATTATGGTCAGTTTTGGTGGATGCGGTCAAATAATTTTGTTGTACAAGTCAACTAGAGGTATCAAAACTACTGAAATTTTGTTACGTATCAGTATGTTAAGTAAAAAGAGGACATGCTGGCACCCTTAATTTAGGCGAACAAAAATTTGCTGTTATTAAATTGCAATATTGCTGTCCATTATTGTCATGATTGTATTATACATTGAATCCTGACATTAAAAATAAGGCTGATTTACTATGCTGGTATATAGATTTACAATTTAAAGTTCACATATGGTCAGTTTTGGTGGATGTGGTCAAATAATTTTGTTATACAAGTCAGCTGGAGGTATCAAAACTACTGAAATTTTGTTACGTATCAATATTTTGAATAAAATGAGGACATGCTGGTATCCTAAATTTATGCGAACCAAAATTTTTCGTTATTATATTTCAATTTTGCTGTCCATTGTCATGATTGTATTATACATTGAATCCTGACATAAAACATATGACTGATTTACTATGCAGGTATATAGATTTACAAATTAAATTCACATAATTATGGTCAGTTTTGGTGGATGCGGTCAAACAATGTTGTTGTACAAGTCAGCTGGAGGTATCAAAACTACTGAAATTTTGTTACGTGTCAATATTTTAAATAAAATGATATCCTAAATTTAAAATGGTATCCTAAATTTATGCGAACAAAAAATTGTTGTTATTATATTGCAATAATGCTGTCCATTGTCATGATGGTATTATACATTGAATCCTGACATAAAGAATATGGCTGATATACTATGGGGGTATATAGATTTACAAATTATAGTGCATATATGGTCAGTTTTGGTGGATGCGGTCAAATATTTTTTTTGTACAAGTCAACTGGAGGTATCAAAACTACTGAAATTTTGTTACGTATCAGTATGTTAAGTAAAAAAGAGGACATGCTGGCACCCTTAATTTAGTCGAACAAAAATTTGCTGTTATTAAATTGCAATATTGCTGTCAATTGTCATGATTGTATTATACATTGAATCCTGACATTAAAAATAAGGCTGATTTACTATGCTGGTATATAGATTTACAATTTAAAGTTCACATATGGTCAGTTTTGGTAATGTGGTCAAATAATTTTGTTATACAAGTCAGCTGGAGGTATCAAAACTACTGAAATTTTGTTACGTATCAATATTTTGAATAAAATGAGGACATGCTGGTATCCTTAATTTATGCGAACCAATTTTTTTTGTTATTATATTTCAATTTTGCTGTCCATTGTCATGATTGTATTATACATTGAATCCTGACATAAAAAATATGACTGATTTACTATGCAGGTATATAGATTTACAAATTAAAGTGCACATAATTATGGTCAGTTTTGGTGGATGCAGTCAAACAATTTTGTTGTACAAGTCAGCTGGATCGAGGTATCAAAACTACTGAAATTTTGTTACGTATCAATATTTTGAATAAAATGAGGACATGCTGGTATCCTTAATTTATGCGAACCAAAATTTTTTGTTATTATATTGCAATTTTGCTGTCAATTGTCATGATTGTATTATATATTGAATCCTGACATAAAAAATATGGCTGAATTACTATGCGGGTATATAGATTTACAAATTAAAGTGCATATATGGTCAGTTTTGGTGGATGCGGTCAAATAATTTTGTTGTACAAGTCAACTGGAGGCATCAAAACTACTGAAATTTTGTTACGTATCAGTATTTTGAGTAAAAAAGAGGACATGCTGGCACCCTTAATTTAGGCGAACAAAAATTTGTAGTCATTATTTAAATGAATTAAACTAAATTGCTGATTGTGGCTGCATATATATAGTTCAAGGATGTATAACTAACAAGGACGTATACACCTAACATCAAATATACTTCTTTTCAAAAATATACATAATATGATTGAATTTGATCTCGGTATATATTATATTCAGTGCCTGTTATCATTGTAACGGAGATCGTTTTTATAATAGAGAGATTGTCAGATCACAGATAAATTTGTGTTACGTTCTGTGCGTACTTATTTTCAAATATTTGTATCTAATCCTGTTCATAAAACGGAAGTATTAATTTTCAAATTACTTTATTTTCGATGTTTATTCTACGAAACAAAGATATTAATTTTTTTTTTAAATCAACGAAGAGCGGTCCTGGTTACAAGTTAACTTAGTGTTGAGCAGACCAGTCAAAAGTTAACATTGTGGCAGGACCGGTTTCCAAGTTAACTTATGTTAACTTTATGACAGGACTGGTTCCGAAGTTAACTTATGTTAACTTCATGACAGGACTGGTTCCGAAGTTAACTTATGACAGGACTGGTTCGAAGTTAACTTATATCAATAGCGGACCTGTTTCCAAGTTAACTTTTTGGCAGACATAAAAACCGTCCTAGGACCAAGTCCGCTTTTCAAGTTAACTAGATTTTGGTCCTAGGACTGGTCAGAGCAGTCCTATATTCGGTCACAGGTTAACTTTGACCAGTCCAAATGACTGGTTATCAAGTTAACTTGCTGTACAGGTTAGGAGTGCACCCATCTGTACTTATGCATCCTGTCATACTTTGAACGACAAAATTATTTGATATCTTCGTGTGTGACGTTAAACGTGCGATTTATCGTTAGATTTAATGTTAGAACAGCGGTATACTACTGCTGCCTTTATTAATCTAGCCATGTGTCTGTATGAGTAACAATTCGGTCGCTGTACAATCTTTAAATTCTTTAAGGGTAAATGTTACATAGATAAATTAAAGCAAAAAATTATGTTGTTAAATTTGATGTATGCCTTTTTGTGCTTCTTTGTTAGATTTGTTAAAAAGCTATAAACATAGGTTCAATCCCCCATTTTCTACATAGGAAAATTCCTGTAACAAGTCAGGAATATGACAGTTGTTATCCATTCGTTTGACGAATGTTTGATGTGTTTTAGTTTTGATTTTTGCCATTTGATTAGGGACTTTCCATTTTGAATTTTCATCGGAGTTCAGTAATTTTGTGATTTTACTTTTTGTCATATATGATCTTAAAAAACATATTTACGAACACGTGTGTAATGTTAAAATTGATCTGACCACAACTATATAGCAAACCACCTTTAACAAAACCTTTTAACCTATAACTTTAGAAGGTAAATAAATTTAATTTATAATCCTGATATTGGATTTTTAATCCAAAAATAAAGATAAATAGTATAATTATCTAGCTGTTTTCATGAAAATTTGTACACATTTACTTTTTTGTGTTTTTATTTATAGTGTAAAAACAAACAAAAATTAATTTTGCAATAAAACATTTAATGTTTTCAATTGACAGTTATGATAAACATAAATAGTGTTTTCATTTATGTTTTTTCATTGCTTTTACTTATTTTTTTATTTAAAAAAAAAGAGAAAAAAGAATACGATGTAATATTAGATTTTACCTTACCTCCTATAGATTTATAGAGATATGATTAGTTAAATGACTACACGTGGTGACTATGTATATTTGATATAGGGTGTCCTAAAAAATAAAGGGTTAGCAATCATACATGGTTAGTTACCATATGGGGTTAGTAAGGAGTTATTTCCCTTTCAAAACAAAAAATGATGACACAACCCTTCATAAAAACAACACGGTGTTTAGGAAAAATCTAAAAGGATTCAACAGACTATGAAATTGATGATAAAAGGTTGAAATTAGTTAATAAAATATGATTAAAGCTAACAAGTTGTTACTCTTGGCATAACGGGGTTACTTCCCTTTCAAAACAAAAAAAAGAAATGTGAAAGGATTCAACAGACGAAGTAATTAAATACATGTAATGAATGATTGAAATTAATTTATAAATCAAATTTAAAGCTAAAAAGTTGCTATTGATGGCAATTTTTTTTCTGTATAGACAAATGGAAGTAGGATCTTAATACTAAGTATTGAAGACTTGATCACTTTGATAGGCCGCTAGTCAAAGTACCACATGTGAAGATAATCGGTAAGATTAATTCGTTACACGATGTGCTAGTGACCAATAACAATGTAATGAAGTAAATGTGTAGAGTGAAATAAACATTATAAACATTTACCATTTTCCTCACTACTAATTTTGGTCTCGGTATCGGTTTCGGAATATGGCTTCGCTCTCACCCCATATGGAACTTACTGTCCCCATATATATCGTATTAGGTCACTAACACACCATGTAACTAATACTATGTGTTCGAATGATGATATTGAAAATGACTTACCTTCCATATTGTTTTATTTGTGTCCCTAGCATGATGTCTGGTTTGTGTGTTTCAATCAGATATTGAAGTTCTATTTTTTTGTCGCTTACTAGGCTTCTGCAGTTTACAACCATAATTTTTATTTGGTTGCAATTATTACTCGTATGTTTGTCGTTGGTGTTTTCTGTTGGAACTTCATTCTCGTTCCCAGTCTAATAGTGTTTCGAACGAGTTGATGGTACCTACTGTGCTTGATTCATTCATGAAAAAAGAATTGGTGAATGTCAAGAGTCTGCATTGGGGACATTATAATACTAAGCTATGGATGTTCTGGAATTTCTTGTAGTCCTCTTTTGTAAGACCGTCACATTTTGCATGTACCCACGTATGGCATTCATCAAACTACAGTCATTGGTGATTTTCGGCTGCAGGTTTACTTCAAATGGCAAAGGGTTTAGTTGGATATCCCCAGAAAGATTAGTCGATGAAAAGAGTCCAAACAACTGCGTTTAAGTTGAATTTTTTAGTGTAGACCAATCGACATGTTCCATTCTAAAATGGGATCTTGATTTAGCCAGATATTCGATGTCGGCTCTATGTTTCTGATCTCATAGCTATATTGGTCATATTGTCTTTTATATGTATGTATAATGCATATATGAAATACAGAAATAAGGTTGTACTGTGTATATTTTTTTTAAAAGGGTGCCACGTACAATCTCCCGTCATATTGTAAAGCATCAACGTCTGACGTATTAAATTATAATCTTGGTACCTTTGATAACTATATACAAAATATGACGCATCCAGAGCTTCAATTTTGGAAATTGTAAAACTTTTAAGAAATAAGCTAACACCGCCCCCGCTGCATCAGTATACCTATACGGATAAGGTGGAAGGAGGTAGGTTTCACGATCGCCCTGCCCCTCCCCTCCAATAATGAAAGAGGTGGTCACTTTAGGTTCTTAAACAACCTTTACATCATAAAAAAAAGCATAGTTGGGGAAAGTGCATGGGTTTGAATGAACAAATGCAAGAATTGAACAATCTGGGTAACAAATAAGGGAGGGATGGTCACATTGTCTCAGCAGATAAAGCATGTTTGTGTGTAAAACTCATTACATTAACTGCTTGATAAACGAATTAGGTATTGACAATTCACTTGGAAAACTCAATATATATCCCCACGACACTTACTTAAGAGGAAATCCTGGATAATCACACGTCTGTTAAATGTTCCTTTAGAATTTCAGACAAAGACGAAGAACTGGATCTTCCATCACTGTATTGGATACCTAACCAACATAAGTGTCCTCACAAACACCGGTATGTTGCTGGGTCTTTGAAGTGCTTCACGAAACCACTTTCTGAATTGATAACACCAAGTTTATCAGCATTCAAAGCCGGGCTACAAAGTTATTGTGAAACTGCCTATTCTAGAGGTGTTATGAATCAGATGACAGCATGTGAATGCTTAAAAAATCAAAAGATATTTAGGAGTACATTCAATCTAAGACTCTTTCATCTTGCAATAGTATTACAACATTTGACTTTTCTAAATTTTACACAAGTATTCCCCTTTCCAAAACTAAAAGACAAATTGAAAGAGTTGGTATTGCTTTGTTTCATAAAATAGAATGACCAACGTGGATACAAATAAACTCATCGTAGATACTGGATTCAAATTTTATATATACGCCAGACGAGCGTTTCGTCTACAAAAGACTCATCAGTGACGTTGGAATCAAAAATGTTTTTAAAAGGCCAAATAAAGTACGAAGTTGAAGAGCATTGAGGACCGAAAATTCCTAAACGTTTTGCCATATACAGCTAAAGTAATCCAATCCTGAGGTTGAAAAGCTTTAGTATTTAAACAATTCGAAGTTTTGTTCACAATTTATAATTATGAACATATCAATGATAACTCAAGTCAACACAGAAGTGCAGACTACTGGGCTGGTGATACCGTCGGGGAAATAAATCTCCACCAGCAGTTGCATCGATCCAGTGGTTGCAAATAAACTCATCATAGATACATGGATTTAAATTTTATATATACGCCAAATATCTTATCTTAGGGAGGGCTATATAAAAAATCAATCTGATTCAAACAAAAAATATTCTGAAACTGACATTCTTAATTGACAACATATTTGTTACGTTTGAAGGACGTGTTTTTCAACAAACAATTTGCTTTCCCGTGGAAACCAACTGTGCCCCTCTTCTTGCCGACTTGTTCCTTTATTCTGTTGAGGCTGACTTTATACAAGAACTTCTTAGGAAAAAAGAAAAGAAGTTTAGCTATACTTGTATCCTTTAACTTTACTTTCCGCTATATAGATGATGTTCCCTCACTAAATAATTCAATATTTAGTGACTATGTTGTACGCATCCATCCTGTCGAACTAGAGATAAAGGATACAACAAATATAGTTAAGTCTGCCTCTTATCGAAATTTACGATGAATGGTTGGAAACAAAACTTTACAATAAAAAAGATGATGTCAGCTTCCCATTTGTTATATGATATGGTTGAGGTTAAAAAATTGTAAAAATAGAAAAAAGTGTATTGACCATTATGATTTAATGATTGTTTTACCAGCATGATGTCTTATCTTTTGCTTTTTTTGATACAGCTAATAATATGATATCTGGATTGCATTCAATATCGTTGCAGCTACATATGGATACCTAGATTTTTAAATACTGAATGTGTGCACACAGCTAACCTAGCAGCAATAGCTGATATATCTAGATCTATTTAACAGCGAGGCTAGCTACACGTTCAGTATTCAAAAATCAAGGTAGCCATATGTAGCTGCTGCTAAGATATTGAATGCAACCCGTCACTTAGCTACCATATAATTTGACACTAATTAATAAGGGAAAAATACCTGACAGAGTACCTGTTATTTCTATATTATCATTTATTTTATTATGTAACCAATAAACTAATTTTAACACCTGAATTTTGACCTGACAGCCAGGAAACAAAAGCCTTTTGTATTCATGTAATTTAAATTAACAAACCATTATTAATTAGACGAACAGGAAAAAAATAGACAGTTTACAAAATGCTTTAGCTATTAGAATGTAAAGAATGCATGATAAAATTTTCACGGAATTCAATTTCGCGATTTCCCTTTACCATGCTTACCAACCTAAATAAGTGAAAATATACACCTCACAAAAATAACCCGCTATATGGTATTTCTTCATTTGTTACTTTTTTTTTGTCATATATTTATATATATTTCTTTTTTAAATTGTCTATATGATAATGGTGCATACTTATATCATTACTTCAATCAACTGATACTCATTTAATCTGAAATTCAATGAAGTAACAAAGCAATTCATCTGCAGACTATATTTTCAGATTGATTGAAACATAAACATATAAGGAGAGTTTATTAAGATTTTTAAGAATTTTTGCATTACTTAATTTTTATTTTAAGTAATGTCATAAATGTTTACATCCATATTTGATGGCAGTTGGGGTCATCAACCATTTTAACTGAATCATTTCCTTACAAAATCAATAACATAAGAGGAGACAGAGTATTTGGACCTCACAAATAGTATTTAAACCTAGTTACAAATCATTTGCACTTGAAATTTCAGAAAATTTAAGCCAAAATGTTTAGTTTTACCAAAAGTTAAAAAAATCTTGCTGAGATTATAATTCATTATTACCAGGATAACAAACATGACAAATGTAGTAAAATTGAAACTAGAGGGTTTAAAGAGCCTGTGTCGCTCACCTTGGTCACCTTGGTCTATGAACATATTTAACAAAGGACACAGATGGATTCATGACAAAATTGTGTTTTGGTGTTGGTAATGATTTTGTAGATCTTACTTTATTGAACAATCTTGATGTTTACAATAATCTCTATCTATAATGAAATTGGACAGTAACACCTTAAGGGGTCAACTGACCACTTTGGTCAAGTTGAGTTATTTGTAGCTCTTACTTTGCTGTACATTATTGCTATTTATAGTTTATCTCTATCTATAATAGTATTCAAGATAATAACCAAAAGCTGCAAAATTTTCTTTAAATTACCAATTCAGGGGCAGCAGCCGAACAACTAGTTGCCCGATTGGTCTGAAAATTTAAGGGGCAGATAGATTTGGACCAAATTAACAATTGTTTCCATAGCAGATTTTCTCTAAATGCTTTGGTTTCAGAGATATAAGCCAAAAACTGCATTTTACCCCATGTACTATTTTTAGCCATGTTGGCCATCTTGGTTCACGGGCAGGGTCATCGGACACATTTTTTAAACTAGAAACCCTAATGATGATTATAGACAAGTTTGGTTAAATTTTTCGTGGTAGCTTCAGGGGAAAAGATTTTTGTAAAAGATTACAAAAATTTACAAAAAATTGTTAAAAATTGTCTATAAAGGACAATTACTCCTTAAGGGGTCAACTGACCATTTTGGTCATGCTGACTTATTTGTATATCTTACCTTGCTGAACATTATTGCTGTTTACAGTTTATCTCTATCTATAATAAAATTTAAGATAATAACCATAAACAGCAAAATTTCCTTAAAATTACCAATTTAGGGGCAGCAACTCAACAACGGGTTCTCTGTTTCATCTAAATATTTCAGGGCAAATAGATCTTGACCTGATTAAAAATTTAACCTCATGTCAGATTGATGCTCGAAATGCTTTGGTTCCAGAGATATGAGCCAAAGTCTACATTTTACCCCTATGCTCTATTTTTAGCCATGGCAGCCATCTTGGTAGGTTGGCCATGTCAACGGACACATTATTAATCAAAGTTACCCCAATGATGATTGTGGCCAAGTTTTATTCAATTTGGCCCAGTAGTTTTGTGTAAAAGTTACCGACGACGACGGACGTAAAGTGATGAGAAAAACTCACGTGGCCCTTCGGGCCAGGTGAGTTAAAAATGAACCGATAAAAATTGTCAATTAGTAGGGGCAACTAGAATACTAAAATTTAATTAAAAAAGTGATTTTTTAGAGAAAATAGAAGTACATATACATGTATATGTATGATACTCAAAAAAGTTATAATTATGTCATTATCCCAGATTGACTCAGTGCCAAGGACCATTGTCTGACACAAAAAGTTTGAAAGTCATACCTAAGCATGTGTGTCCACAGTTTTCAGGGAAGAACATTCCAACGGCTTTAAACACGGACATTTTAGAGGTTGTACTGAGTAAAAATTGCTTATAAGGTATCTGTTGTCATACACTAGTCGAGACAGCAAGTGGTTTGTCAGGAGGGTTGCCACATCAGCTTCATTCTGTTTGTCAAATGCATCTCCAAATGTCTCCTTTTGCTTCAAACACTTTTCATGATAATCTGAATAAAAAAAAAGCAGTATGAAATTTAAGATTATAATAATTAACAAATGATTAACCAATTACATGTATCATGATTAAGGAAATCTTCCAAACTTATTTTTTTTTCTTTTAGAAAAATATTTCATTGTTAAACATATCATGCATATACATTTTAAGTAATATTAATGTATAGGGATCATTTTAACCTAGAAAGTATTAATAATGCAAAAGTCCTATAAAATTCTTAAAATATCAATAAACTCTCCTTATGTTTCAATCGTAACTAAAATCCCCTTCCCTTTCATGAATGTGACCTACCGCATTAGACTATTTACCGGATTTGTTATAACACGAGTAACACGACGATTGCCACATGTGGAGCAGGATCTGCTTACCCTTCGGGAGCACCTGAGATCATTCCTAGTTTTTGGTGGCGTTCATGTTGCTTATTCTTTAGTTTTCTATGTTGTGTGATGTGTACTATTGTTTGTCCGTTTGTCTTTTCATTTTTAGCCATGGCGTTGTCAGTTTATTTTCGATCTATGAGTTTCACTGTCCCTCTGGTATGTTTTGTTCCTTTTTTATAGATGAAGAAATACCATACAATTGGTTATTTTCACATATTTTGGCGGACAAGGGGAAATCGTGAAATTAAATTTTGTGAAAAATTTTATCATGTGTTTGGTACTTTTTAATTAGCTAAAGCATTTCGTCAATTATCTATGTTTTCCTGTTCTGTGATTGATAAGCAGTCATATGGACAATTAGCGGTGTACTATAATTGACTATCTTGATTTCAATACTGTTATATTACAATATATTTATGTTAGCGTGGAGAAAAGACTCTTTCAGTTTCAGTTTCTGAAATAATATTCAAAAATAATATAATTCTAATTTTGTGATGTTACATTCCAAATATCAGGACCAATCCGACCTCCATGATTTAGTCAAGCAATCAAGCAATTTGACAAAATAAATGTAACAAATATGACAAAAATTATTTTGTGACAAATTTTTGTATGTAATAAATTGATTAGGACAAATCGACAGGACAATGTCAGGACACACATGTACATGTAAGTGTAACCCATCAATAACGCATTTTTTTTACTACGATTATAAAACATTTAAAAGTAATTTTTGTACTGCTGGTAAACATGGTAAAACTAATTTTTAAATTTTAATATTCTTATTCTTTTTTCCACATGTGATACAGACCCATCATACAGTAAGAAAGAAGAAAAGTATCTTGAAGAAACTAGCTTTATCGTACGGAGTTTAGAAATTTCTTGTAAACCATAAACACATAATTTTGTTTTCTTAACAGTGTGTAGAAGCTGCCACGCAGCCATATTGACAATTTAGCAAAGTGATATCTTACTAATTATACAAATAAATGGGTGTCAATGTATTTTCACTACTGTAGACTAGTATTACAATATATATATGATTTAAAGCTATTTTTGTGATTGTGATCAGAGCAATATAGGTAAGGGGAGGGAAAGCAATGATAATATGCTTTGTCGTGAAACAAGGCATCTCGGCACATGACAAACTCGACACATGTCACCTCGGCTTCGTACTCACTCGGCATATTGTATATATATATTGAGGAGTAAAACCTGTAATATACAAGTCACCGACCGTGCAAGGGCTGTATTGCCAGTCAAGGTCGTTAAAAACTTCCACAAGTTCTACCAAGTCATGCAAGTGGAAAGTAAATGTATTTTAAAAAACTTGATTGTTGTTGGTGACAAGGCAGCTTTGACTAGCTACACATAGAACTCAGATAATGAAACCTGAACTAATCTATTTCACCTTCATGAGACATTTTGAGTTGACAACTGGCAATCTTGAAAAAAGTAAAATCACAAAATGAACCTAGAGGAAAATCTACTCGGAAAGTCCATAATCACATGGCAAAATCAAAGAACAAAACACATCAAAAACGAATGGACAAGAACTGTCATATTTCTGACTTGGTACAGGGATTTTCAAATGTAGACAATGATGGATTAAACCTGGTTTTATAGCACTAACCCTCTCACTTTGATAACAGTCTCATCAAATTGCGTTATATTTACAATGATGCGTGAACTAAACAGTCATAATAATTAAAATAGTCAAAATATGGGTACAGCAGTCATCATCGTGTAACAATTTTAAAAGAAACAATTTAACAGAACACAACAACATCTATCTACAAACACATTCCTTGATTTGCGTGTCTGACCCTTACAGAAAATATCGGTCTCCTGCAAATAGTTGCTGCTGGTCTGTTGCGAACTTGCTGCTGACTTGCAGCGAACACATAGTCTGTATTTGCAGCATGTGTGGTGCAAATACGCTGCAGGTCTGCTGCAAACAATTTACCATCATCGCAGCAAATGAGTGTTTGCTGCAGCCCTGCTGTAAACATTTATATGCAAATGAGTGTTTGCAGCAGACTTGCAGCAAACATTTGTATGCAAATTAATCTTTCACCTGCGTGTTAGCTGCAGACCCGCGGCAAACATTTATTTTCAAATGAATCTTTCTCTTGCGTGTTTGCTGCAAACTTGCAGGAACTACATACATTATACAATTAATCAAGGTCATGTTGTGTACACATCACATTATATATATTACACAGCAAATTATGATAAAAAGTTAGGTTACTTACATAGTTTTACATACAATGATTCAAATACTTTATTATTTGCAAAATTATCAAGTTATACCTTTTTGAATTAATTTAATTGTTTTTGGTTTGTTACGTGCTCAAATGATATTGCATGCATGACCATCTATTTAAAAATACAAAAAAACAATTTATTTTAAATTTATTGTGTGCATATAAACAGCTCTTTGATTAATATTGTCACATAATTCAACTTGAATATATAAAACATAATATTTATTAGGTTATAATCTCGAAACATACTTGAGTCTGAGAGTACTGTATATTTATAATATCTGTAATTTAACATGTTTGATAATGTTTTTCAAACCTTCATCCAGGTTTTTGTGGAGGAGACGAATTTCATATGTTTACATTTCTACGAAGAATTTCTACTTACAAATAATGTTTTTAAAACTAAACTTTAGATTTCCAACCTAAAATGCTCCTTGAATACTCAGTTATTATATGATTCAAACACCATCAACATTTTCAAATTTCAAATCTTTATCTTCCAGGAAGTTACCTATACCCTTACCGAAAAATAAGCCCTGCGGCAAACTTTGCCGCAAGCTTGCAGCAAACGTTAGCTGCAAACTGTCGCAACCATTTTACCATGCAAATGAAGTTTGCGGTAAGCTTGCTGCAAACATAATTATGTAAATCAGTTTTGCCGCAAGCATGATGATAACATTTATTATGTTATTAAAACATGCAGTTATATGAACTATTTGTACTTACAAAATTACATACTGATTATCCCATATTATTGAACCAAAATGCCTCCTTGATCTCTTTTATGTGAAATACATTTCCAAACACAACCAACATGACCTAGCCACACTTTTAAATTCTTAGTATTCATGAAGTGCCAACTAGGCATGCCAAGTCAGTATTGTGTAATTACTGCAATGTTCTGGCAATCATTTAGAATGACGAAAGTTTTCTGCAATCCTGCGGCAAACATTTAGAATGGTCAAAGTTTTCTGCAATCTTGCGGCAAACATTTTTTATTATTTTAAAGTTTCTGGCAATCTTACGGCAAACAATGATGTTTCTGCAAACTTGCCCGAAGCTTGCAGCAAAAATCTGCAATGTTTGCCGGAAGTTTGCAGCTAGCGGCAAACATCTGCAAACACTATTTTCTGTGTCCCTGCAAGTCTGCTACAAGTTTGCGGCAAACAATTCAGTTTCATAAGGGTATGCATGCTCAGTCATTTTATGGAATTCTTGCAATGTTCTTGCAAACATGTAGAATTGACAAATTTTTCTGCAATCTAGATGCGAACATTCCTTATATTCTAGTTTTTTCCTGCGATCTTACTGCAAACATAATTGTTTCTGCAAACTTGCCGCAAGCTTGCAGCAAAAAGCTACAATGTTTGCAGGAGGTTCGCAGCTAGCTAACATTTAAGTTCTGTAAGGGGACGTCAGAAAATAATATACGTCACACATATCTGTCGTTCAATGTATATTCAAACAATTTAAAAATTTTACATAGGCAATGTTAGCATACAGGGTTAAAAAATCTAAAGTATGTAAGAATTAATTTCAGAAATAGACAGAGATTTTAAAAAGTCCAAAAGTTATATAGAATTTTATAAGAATCTACGCGATTGAATAATTTTGACGTGTATGGTTCCATGTATTTTGTAATTAATAATAGAAATATATCATAATGTCATAAAATAGAACAATATCATACTGACGGGATCTTTTGAAGTGCAGAGTCACGTTATAAGAACAAAAGAAATACAAAAAGTTGCATATACAAAACACACCAGTAAAAAATGAGAGATAATACAATCACATTGACGGGATGTTTAAGTACCGAGCAACGTTAACTGGATATCACATAAAACAATCCAACAGTAAAAGTAATATTAATAATAGAACAAAGAAAAATGAAAGAACAATCCTGTACGAACTGTGACGCCCGTATATGACACGGAAACCAGACTACCAGGCGTAGAAATCATACTGTATCCTGGCGGCATTGCAGTGTTTACCCAATGCATTTCGAGGTGTCAACCAGGCGTAAACCAGGCGTAAACCAAGCGTAACTGAGGCGTAAACCAGGCGTAAAATTAGGCGTAATATTTAAATGAGTACACCTGGTTCACACAAAAATAGGCGTAATATGCAAATGAGTACGCCTGGTCAATAAATAAACCAGGCATAATATCCATATATAATACTACACTTATTTTAGATCAGTGTATTAACCTAGCTGTGTACTTTTGTGTATTTGATACACACTTCTGTACTGTTGCTTTTATTTCTCATTGTTTGACAAAAAAAAACTTGAAATATTAACCATTGAAGAAGCTAATATATAAATAAATACATTTTACACAGACACTGGCACAAATAAGTTTAAAATTAAGTTTAAATAAGAATTATGACAATTAATTTTTCTTAAATAAAAGTAGCATTTTAACTAAGTTGTTTATGAAAATTATTGTCTTTTGAACTAAAATATAAATGATAATACTGCAATTTAACTTAAAGTAAAAGATTTTAATGTTATTATCCAAGGATATAGATTTAGGGATTTCAAAATTTCTGATAGAACATAAATCTTAATAACTTAGTTATACTCACATTATTATTATTTACCATGTATACTACTTTCCTTTTATTTCACAATTTTCATTAATCAATTTGATTCAGTATTTCAAATTTTAAATTCTTCCAAAAAGCACAAAACAAGCTAATTATCCCTGAATATATGAAGCTGCCATAAGTTCAACTCTTGCAAACTAAAACCAAGGAGCCAAATTTTGAAAAAAATCCAATGATCCTTTAAACAAAGCATTATGGATATTTCTATTTACGCCATACCCACAGTTTTACGCGCGTAACAAAATTTACGCCTTGCTTATTTCAATTTACGCCAGGTTTACAGCTTTTTTCTAAGCCCGTAAGGACTACAAATTTACGTTTCCTGCTCCCTTACGCCTGGATCTAGACACGTAACTACCACTTACGCCTGGTTTACGTCTTATAATTTCGTACGGGATATATCATGTATATCCTTCAGCTTGTGATACTTAATTTTAAATTTAAATGACCAGTTCCAACAAAGAATTGGTCATACAAAGTTCCTTCAAATTCACAAATGTTCCTACCTAAAAGTTTAGATGATAATGCAATTAAAAATAGATATGAATAATATGTAATACTGATTAAAAAATATTTTTTTTTACTGAAACAAGGAGCATATGCCCCTGAACAGTACCGATAAAACATGTCCAACGCATGGGGCATCTACATCTACATCTACATCTACATAATATTTCTTAACTTCAATATGATGAAGATTACAAAAACGGATACTAGGGAAAAGTTTAAAATATGAACATATTTACAAAAATTTCAAATCTTTTTTTCTATTTATTTTGTCTCTGATTTTGTATATAGATAAAAACATGATTATGATCTAACTTCTAAGTCTTGGCTACGGGCTACCTTGTATAGAAATTAATTCCACAACCTTATTCTTATTGTTCTAGGAAACAATGAACATAAATGGTAATTTGTGGGAGAGAAAGGCTGTACACATTTGTGTTCTTTTGATTGTACTAAATATTGTATATTTGAGATGGATACTAATTGGTGCTGGATTTTGTAAAGCATTGAGACTGATGCGAGATTTTTTCTTTGTTGTAAGGTAGGCATTGGAACTTGTTATTTCATAAACTTTCTCAGAGACATATATAATTGTCTCTTACTTTCTTAACCTTTTATTTGTCATTCCTTCTCACACCAAATAGAAGCATAAAAAATTCAAATTGTACCATTGATTTTTGTAACACTTTATCTGTGACGTGATTTATAAAATTTGGTAGACAGGGCGATTCCACTCTTTTTTTTTTTTTTTTAAATTAGAACTTTTTTAATTTTGGCCAGTGGAACCATTTTAATAAATTCAATTATAATATAGGAATGACAGCATATTAATGCATATATATCCGAGTTATTTAGCAGTCATACAAGAATCTCATGCAAAGCGGAAAAATACCTCCTCAATTATTTTCGAAAATTGTCGAAAAAAGATGCCGCTGACAATGAGGGTGCTGCATAAGAGAGGGTCTGGATTGGGATCCCCTGCTCTGTAAACTTCAAAGAAGTCAGTCTGTAAACAAAGTCAAATATAGTCGTATTTGGGTTAATATATGTAAATTGTTCCGCTGATTTTTATTCACCGTAAGATAAGTTAAGATAAGATAATTTCATTAACCAATCATGGTGCCCCAAATTTTAGCCAAGAATTACAAAATCAAGGACTTCAGAATATTAGAATGATTAAAGTAACATAATCATAAACCATAAACATAAAGGTATGTTTGGAGCCACTGTGACCTGGAGAGATTAGATAATTCAATAGCCCTATTTCCTAGGTTCCCAATTAAGAAGCTGTAATCATCTATTTTGTTGTAAAGTTTTATTTTCAACCGACCCTCATTGTCAATTTTCAAATGCATTTGTCCGAAATGTTCTGTTGGCACCTCAACACTCTTTTATTATCATAACGTTAACAATAACGTTAACAACGTGGACACCACAAATAAAAAGAAATAAATTATATGATAAAAATTTGAATTATATTATATGATTGTTTATTCGCTGCAGTCTATTGGGAGTTGGCAGTATACAAGTATTCTTTGTCGTTTCCAAGATCGTGGTGATAAATTATGCTGTGGAGTGACATTGATTTGTTTTTATAACAAGGACATTGTAATATCTTTTGATTCCAATCTACAAAACGAGTGGAAAAAGACTTGGTATGGGCATTTTTTAAAAGGAATTAATGGGTTGAACCAGGTTTTATCACTACTATTTCAAATAGCGATATGAATGGTAGTATTTTTTTTTATCTGTAATAGGGCAAGTAAACCATGGATTGAACATTTTTGCATGCTCGAGTGTCGTATTGACTGCTTTTCGAAGGTAATGCAATATTATAATAGCTTCAACGTGTGTTACGGTATTTTATTGTATGGTCTGATTTTACGTAATGATGTTTTATTATTGCGTGATGATAGTTGTCTTTACATAATGTGGTTTTGACATTGAGTAATGACCTTTTTATATTACTCAATATGGAATATTCATTACGCAATGACATTTCAAGAGAGGACTATGGATTTTCAATTTCTGGCATTTACTAAAAGAACAGACATAGATCGAATTTGGAACCGGCTTGTTAAGATGTTGCCTACTGAATCACTTTATGTCATCACTCCAGCATCACATGGCAAAATGTTACTTATCTTTCTGGGACTATTATACCAAGTTCACGAAAGGAACTATTGAAACAACGCTTCTGAAAAATATTATTGGTATTAGCTGCCATAGAGAATATACAAACACACATGCATGGTAGCATGTTTTCCTAATTCTAACAACTATATTGGGGACGTTCTGAAACAGGCTATGTCCTTTATTTGTGACAATGAAGGCCTCATCATAGCAAAAGCAGCTAGAATAGTATAAAAATATATGTTTGATACTATGAATAGCTTACAGGGACACTTAATACAGGATTTCAACATTAATCAATTTCACAAACACCCAGACACGTGATTCTTTATCTGAAAAGTGATAAGTTGTACGTAGTTATATCCTTGCACAATCAAGCTGTTATGTCTGCGAAATGGTTAGTACTTTATGTCATTCAACTATATAACTGAACTGTTTCACAAAGAATCGTTCTTACGAAGGAAACTAATGTCTGTATAACTGATTTATGTCCCTGTAAAGCTTTTTTAGTATACGAAATGCTAGTATATTTTCGACTACTAGTGTTTAAACTGACTTTGCAATGATGATGTCTTCATTTTCACGCTTTATATGTGGTCTGTTTCATGTTAATATCTTTACTAACATAATTTTCATGAATTATATTATATTGATGTATTCAATAGAAATCAAACGTCCCCATATAAAACTAGAGGCTCTAAAGAGCCTGTGTCGCTCACCTTGGTCTATGTGAATATTAAACAAAGGACGCAGATGGATTCATGACAAAATTGTGTTTTCGTGATGGTGATGTGTTTGTACATCTTACTTTACTGAACATTCTTGCTACTTACAATTATCTCTATCTATAATGAACTTGGCCCAGTAGTGGAAAATTGGGTCATGTTGACTTATTTTAAGGTCTTACTTTGTTGTACATTATTGTTTACAGTTTATCTTTATCTATAATAATATTCATAATAATAACAAAAAACGGCAAAATTTCCTTAAAATTACCAATTCAGGGGCAGCAACCTAACAACGGGTTGTCTGATCCATCTGAACATTTCAGGGCAAATAGATCTTGACCTGATAAACAATTTTTACCCCTATCAGATTTTCTCTCAATGCTTTGGTTTTTGAGTTATAAGCCAAAAACTGCATTTTACTCCTATGTTCTATTTTTAGCCGTGGCGGCCATCTTGGTTGGTTGGACGGGTCACGCCAAACATTTTATAAACAAGATACCCCACAGATGATTGTGGCCAAGTTTGGTTGAATTTGGCCCAGTTATTTCAGAGAAGAAGATTTTTGTAAAAGATTACTAAGAATTACGAAAAATGGTTAAAAATTGACTATAAAGGTCAATAACTCCTAAAGGGGTCAACTGACCATTTCGGTCATGTTGACTTATTTGTGAATCTTTTTTTGCTGAACATTATTGCTGTTTACCGTTTATCTCTATCTATAATAATATTCAAGATTATAACTTAAAACAGCAAAATTTCCTTAAAATTACCAATTCAGGGGTAGCAACCCAACAACGGGTTGTCTAATTCATCTGAAAATTTCAGGGCAGATAGATCTTTACCTGATTAACAATTTTACCCATGTCAGATTTGCTCTAATTGCTTTGGTTTCTGAGTTATAAGCCAAAATCTACATTTTACCCCTATGTTCTAGGTTTAACCATGGCAGCCATCTTGGTTGGTTGGCCGGGTCACGCCACACAGTTTTTAAACTAGATACCCCAAGGATGATTTTGGCCAAGTTTGGTTAAATTTGGCCCAGTAGTTTCAGAGGAGAAGATTTTTGTAAAAGCTAACGACGGACGACGACGGACGACGACGGACGACGGACGCCGGACGCCGGACGCCAAGTGATGAGAAAAGCTCACTTGGCTCTTTGGGCCAGGTGAGCTAAAAATGACCGCCTTTCCCACACATTTCGACTTTAAGAATGGGTCAATAGCTGAAAATGTTTTTCATGACCTATACTTTTATTATGTCAAATTGCATGCTTTTACCACAATCTGAGCAATTTTGCTTTAAAGATCTGCACAAATCAACCGGACCAATATTAAATTATAATCCTGGTACCTTTGATAACTATTTACACCGCTGGTTCGATGTCACTGCTGGTGGAAGTTTCGTCCCAATTGGTATCAGCATAATGATCACCAATGAAATCATGTCAACACAATTATCACGAATCATTTTACTCTTGGTTTAAAAAATACAACAACACGTCGAAATAAGTGTAAGTTACCGCGTTGTAAGCCGTAGAGCCTTGATTTAAAAAATTTGTACACTACATGTACCTAGGAAAAATATAAAACAATTTAAAAAACAAGACAACCACTGAATTACAGGCTCCTGACTTGGGACAGGCAGATAAAGAATGTGACCATGTTTGTGAAATCTCAACAAATGAAACAACACGTTATGAATAGCATGCGTCGGAAGCGCTTTTCAAGATTGACCTTTATCAGGAACGCTCAAAGCCGAATATTTGAAAGCCAACCTTCCCCTAATCTGGAACAGTGACGTAACAGCACAACATAGGAACAAACTATAAATATCATTTAAAAAAGGCTTAACTCGTCAGATCGATGAAAAGAAATACATGAAACACAATAAAAAATAGACCGGATTTGGCAGCCAGGGTATATATACAGAAACACCATAACAACAAAAATGACATAATGCAGATCTGAGAGTACTCGCAGGTATTGACAGCTAGTCCAAAGCCAATAACAACTAATACAAAAAAAAAAACATGTATATCAGACTAAGACCATACCAGTTTAAAAAAAGAAATATGTAAGAACGTTTTATTCCTGATTTCATGTGTATTTTTTTTCAATTATTCACCTGTTTTTGTAACAGATTGTTAATGGAATGACTGTTATGTTTCTTCTGTCTGTGAAGAAATAACATAAACAATGTGGTGCATATTGATTAAACCGCGTAGCGCGTTGTATAAAAGCGTGAATCACATTTTTTATGTTAGTTAGTCAGACCTGATACATGTTACAATTTAATTCTAAATTCAAATTTTCAGGAGTAAATCACGAAGAAATTTTGATGAAGACACGGTAACATGAAAAAAATTATGTTTATGAGCTGATAGACAAACAACTTTCAGTCAATTATCCAAAATTTAATTTTCTGAAATATTTCCGAAAATCAAAGACGGAGATAAATGCAAGTTTCTCCATTTTCAGTGAAGTGTTACATACTGTAGGTGAATGTAATATTCGACAACAATATGTCTATGCATTGTATTTTCGTTGTAGATGCCTTGTACAAGTGAGAAAGTTAGCGCTGATAAAACCAGGTTCAATCCACCATTTTCTACATTTGAAAATGCCTGTCAGGAATATGACAGTTGTTGTTCATTCGTTTGATGTGTTTTATCATTTGATTTTGCCATTTGATTAGGGACTTTCCTTTTTGAATTTTCCTCGGAGCTCAGTATTTTTGTGATTTTACCTTTTTTCTAGTTTCATAAGATCATGGTAATGTTGGTTAGAAAGTTTTCGTCTTACAAAATATCAGTTTAATCAATGAAGGCCAACATGTTTATCTATTTTTTTACAACTAATTTTTATAACGTTCTTGATGATCACAAATCAGTCACTTCTTTTACAATGATTTGATTAAATAATGTTTTATTAGATAAATGATTTAACTTGTCACTCATAATATGGTTGGCGATGTAGATGATATTGTATACGATTTGAGCAATACCTATTCATCTATGCAAAAGATGTCTCTAATATTTCAACTAAACTAATAAAGTCATTGGATGTTTGTTACAACAGATACTCTGAGATGTGCACTAAGTGTCCATTTTCAGTGAAGGGATGTATGAACAGCGTGCCATGTCTGGTCTGTGTTTTAGTGTCCATTTTCAGTGAAGGGATGTATGAACAGCGTGCCATGGCTGGTCTGTGTTTTAGTGTCCATTTTCAGTGAAGGGATGTATGAACAGCGTGCCATGTCTGGTCTGTGTTTTAGTGTCCATTTTCAGTGAAGGGATGTATGAACAGCGTGCCATGGCTGGTCTGTGTTTTATTGTCCATTTTCAGTGAAGGGATGTATGAACAGCGTGCCATGGCTGGTCTGTGTTTTAGTGTCCATTTTCAGTGAAGGGATGTATGAACAGCGTGCCATGTCTGGTCTGTGTTTTAGTGTCCATTTTCAGTGAAGGGATGTATGAACAGCGTGCCATGGCTGGTCTGTGTTTTATTGTCCATTTTCAGTGAAGGGATGTATGAACAGCGTGCCATGGCTGGTCTGTGTTTTAGTGTCCATTTTCAGTGAAGGGATGTATGAACAGCGTGCCATGTCTGGTCTGTGTTTTAGTGTCCATTTTCAGTGAAGGGATGTATGAACAGCGTGCCATGGCTGGTCTGTGTTTTAGTGTCCATTTTCAGTGAAGGGATGTATGAACAGCGTGCCATGTCTGGTCTGTGTTTTTGATACTTTTGATTCTGCTTTGTATCGATCAAATGAATTCATATACATTGTAATCCATTGTACTATTACATCACTGTCATAGGTTATTTGTGTTACGTGCCTGTCCCAAGGCAGGAGTCGTTAGTTTTCTCGTTTGAATTGTTTTACATTTGTCATATCGAAGCATGTCATAGCTGACTTTGCGGTATGGGTTTTACTCCTGGTTGAAAGCTGTTTGGTGACCTATAATTGTTAACTTCTATGTTATCTCGTCTCTGATTGAGATTTGTTTGACAATTATACAGCATCTTGTATACCATAAAACTTTACTAGAACGATAATATTTATACATATTTATTATGTAACATTTCTTGTTCTGTACGTCACTAGTCATTCTTTCTTTTACAAAATTAAGGCATATTTTGCTGACGGAACTTTTCACCTTTATTTTGGCAATTTCCTCTTAAAAACCTAGAAAATAGTAATTTACTATGTAATTATGAATCTGCAATAAAATGTCAGCATTGATTACAAACTAATTTACAAAAAACAAAGAAAATTTTATGAAAACAGAGAGCCATTTGTTAAATATGCATCGAAAATATCCCTGTTTGGGTTATCAGATATGCATGCTGATTTAAACTTATATTCCGGTTGACTTAAGCTGCGTATAATATACATAATAATGTGTTCCTTAGTCAATTATTTTCATTATAGTGAAAGATATGTATATATTTTTGTATGTAATTGATGTGTATAACGTCACACCGTATCAGATAGTTGCGACATGAATTATCCTTACATTTAAAACTCATCTTTATTTTTCAGAAAATGGAGTACCGCTATAGCCAGATATTTTTATGATAATTTGCTTTCTTTACTATTTATATATTAAAAAAAACTTCATTCTTACAATAGTACCTGTTAAAATCGTTTATACTTTGTTGTTAAAATTGTAAGTTCAAAGTCTTGAAAATCAGGGTTGACATATTCTTGAATACACTCTCTAAATACTTTTGCCACACTGTCAATGGAGTATCCGTATTCTTCAATATTAGCTGAGATAGCAACGGTGGTGTGGGAATCTTCTGGAGTTTTTTTTAAACATGTTTTGACAAAGCTTTGAAAAATCTATCAAAATATCAGTTATAACAATTAATGTTATAAAAAGCATTATTTTTTTATTTTGTCAAAAAAATATGTGATGTTACTTATAATTTTCATATACCAGACAATAAGACAGTTCTTGTGCATACATGTAAAACTCCCATGTGAATCTGTTAACCAATTGATTTTTTTATGCTTTTATTTCTATCATATAAAAAAAGAAGTGGTATGCTTGCCAATGAGACAACTGTCCACAAGAGACCAAAATGACACACACATTATCAACTACATGTAACCGTAAGGCCGTCAACAATGAACAAAGCCCATACCGCATGCGTATATTGACTACTTGATGATTATACATCGAGTACAGGAGAGTGAAACTTTTGAACATGTTAACGTTCTCTGAACAAATAATCTACGTGTGTATTGTTTTACAATTGTCATTTTGGGGACTTTTATCGTTGATTATGCAGTATGGGATTTGCTCATTGTTTCAGGCTTTACAGGGACCTATAGTTGCTAGTTTCTTTGTTATTTAGGTCTCTTTGTGGATAGTTGTCTCCTTGGCAATCATACCACATCTTCTTTTTGTATATATAGTTATATTTTTCTTACCTGAAAGGCAAATTTGCATAAGTTATTAAAGGAGAAAGCAAACTGTTTTGGTTCCACATATAACAGTTTTACAAATTGATCAAATGTAAACTTTCAGCTATTTATTGGAAATTCTAAAATGACGTACTTCATTCGCTTTGTGAATAAACCCATGTTTCTATTTTAATTCTAATTCCAGTAGGGATTATATCTGTTAGTGAATCTAAAACAATTGAAACATACACTGGTTAAGTCATTGTTTTTTACACCAGAATAGCAGTTTTGATACTGTACATACTATGGAATTGATTAAATAACAGCATACTTGTATCTTAAAATATATCTGCTGTGAATCATTACAAGAACGAGCTTAAAACATTTCTGAATCGATGGTATCCTGCGCCGAAAAAAATTCTTTCGGATTAAATCATAGTCTGCTGAATACTCAGTCATTTTCTTCCCTTTCATGAATGTGACATACCGAATTAGACTATTTACCGGATTTGTTATAACTTACGCAACACGACGGGTGCAACATGTGGAGCAGGATCTGCTTACCCTCCGAAGCACCTGAGATCACCCCTAGTTTTTGGTAGGGTTCGTGTTGCTTATTCTTTAGTTTTCTGTGTTGTGTCGTGTGTTTTATTGTTTGTCTGTTTGTCTTCTTTCATTTTTAGCAAGGGGTTGTCAGTTTATTTTCGATTTATGAGTTTGACTGTCCCTCTAGTATCTTTCGTCCCTCTTTTCAAAATGTCACTCATCCCCTCTTAAAATATCCAGGAAATCACAAAAGATACAGAACAAATGTACATATACACCTGTCCTAAGTCAGGAATCTGATGTACAGTAGTTGTCGTTTGTTTATGTAATATATACGTGTTTCTCGTTTCTCGTTTTGTTTATATAGATTAGACCGTTGGTTTTCCCGTTTGAATGGTTTTACACTAGTAATTTTGGGGCCCTTTATAGCTTGTTGTTCGGTGTGAGCCAAGGCTCCGTGTTGAAGGCCGTACTTTAACCTATAATGGTTTAATTTTTAAATTGTTATTTGGATGGAGAGTTGTCTCATTGGCACTCACACCACATCTTCCTATATCTATATAATCAGTTGAAAAAAAGTATACCGTATCCTATACTTTTGTTAGAGTCTAAACCTGACTAGTATTAACCCTTCCCTTTAGGATGAAGATAGTTGTGTATGGCGGGAGATAATACCAAGGTATCAAATAAATTAAAAATAAAACAGACAATGCTCTTAAGGTGGCTCGGGACTATTCGACTGCGCATAATTTCACGCATGAATTACAAAAGTATTTGTCGTAAATTCGATATAATTTTTTTAAATATTTTGAATGAATAGAAATGTAAAATCATTGTAGTTATGTGAATAATAGAATATTTTCGTTATTATCCGTATTTGTTAAAGGGTCAAAATGACATTTCACCCATTTTCACCATTTTCCGGCCAAAATTTGGGTTTTAAGGCAAAATATTTTTTTTTCCTTATCGGTGACCTATGTTTTTTATTGGCTCATTCTTTGAAGCTATATTACAGCTTTTCTTATTACAGTTTTGGACCAATTGTCATAGAACGTTTTTTTGAAATTCCGATAAAAAGATGTCAACACCTCTATTTTCCCTATCATTTCATTGAAAAATGGTCCATTTTACATACCTGTTTAAAAGTAAAATTTTGAGCTCAAATGGTCCGTGACGCCCTTTTTTTTTCGACCAATTTGATTCATTTTCTTTAAAGAATAAAATAACCAAAAATACGGCACTTCTGATAGAAACTTCGAATAGGCCCGAGCCACCTTAACAAAAACTGAAAAAAAATCTACAAAGAAACACACAATAATTTCAAATCACTGTGCAAAGAATTGAGCATTTAGCAACACGAACCCAATCAAACTTAACCGGAAATTACTATTGTGCTCCGGAAGGGATAGCAGCTCATGTTCCATTTGTGTCAGCTGTCCTTAAATTCTGCTATTTTTTCTGAACTAGGGATAGACAAGCGTTAAGCGGTTAAAGCATTCCGAGACACATAAAAATATAATAGCACACATGAAACACTTAAAACTAAAACAATAGCAACAAAAACCCATTAAAACAAAACTGGGCATGAACTTGGATGCCCCTTGAGGTGCTTTTTGAGAAACATTCTAAATACAATAATTATATTTGATCTTACCAATGTCTTTAGTGATATTATTACATTCTTCAGATAAAGCCTGCAAAGTACAATATTCAACACACTAATATTTGATTTATGTACACTCATTGGTAATACTAATATATATAAACACCTTTTCCGTTACTATATTGCTTCTTATTTGAAGCAAACTTCATATTGTAATTGTTACTTTCATTCTTATAAAACAAGTCCTAAGTTTCAATTCTTGACTAGTTCAAAGTATATGACAATTGCAGACCTTGGATGAATGTAGTGTGCATTTAATAAATTGGTGATTTTAGTTATTTTCTATTTTTTTATGGGATTTTGTTTATAGAAAATAACTGATGCTTTTTAAATGAAAAGACAAGCAATGTATCTAAATGCAAATGTCGTTATTTCTGTAAATATGTATGTATGCAACGTTTCAAGTTGTGCTCAGAGCACAAAAGAGGGCCTTCGTCATAAATCATAAAATATGCCAGTGGTTTGATCAAATCAAATCAAATAAAATATTTTATTGTTTTACAGTTTGTGAACATTATGTATTAAGGCCAAGTAACAGTAAATGAACGCCGTCTAGCGGATTCCGCGAAATATTGCGACGTTTTGTACGAATTACGTCCCTTTGACCAGATTTTGCAATGTTAAAATTTTAACCGGCGACTTTTCAATGGGACAACGGTAAATCTGACGGAAATTATGTAACTGCTAGGAGAATGAACTTGTTTGCTTAAATTGAAGAAATGCTACAGGATTTTGAAAATGAATATGAAAACAGTCATGAAGACGATCTTCAAAACGAAAATCAGGTGTTTGAGTTTGGATATCTGCCGACCAGTTAAAACAAGTGTGAAAACTGTTGGTCACTGTTGCTCACCACTATTTCTACATAATTGTGATGAGGAAAAACAGTGCGGTCTCGACAGTATATTGAACTCTGACACAAAATAGTACTTTTGATGTCATTGTTTACATAAACTAACCAACAAATATGCAGAAATGAAACTTCTGGTGAATGGGAAATATATTTAGACCATTTTGAGTTAAAATTCACTTGTCTATGAGTTTGCGTTAAACATTCAGGATTAATGCGGTACATAGTACACTAATATAAGATTTCCAGAAAACCGAGTTATTTTGGTAGTACCTGTGTTTTCAAGATCAGAAATTTCATATAAGACTTTAAACATTGGTTGAAAATTGGCATGTAGAAAGGTGATACATGTACAATTCTGGTTTCCTTGAAGTTAAACTTAAGGAACAATATTCAGATAGCTGTGAAAACTGCAAGATTCGGTTGAACAGATAGGGATTTTTAATTGGTGGTCTGACACCTTTATTTTCGTTTTCCTCCCAAAATATACCAAACTGAATAATCATAAGAAAAGATGACAAATGCGACTATACCTATATAGAACACAGATGCATGATGATTAATTTATTGTAGAAGGAAGAGAAGCGACACACAAAATGAGGTCTTTCGTTTATTAGTATAGATACTCTAACTTTTCTTTTACAGTGCTTTGTATATCCCCATCCCTGTTTCACTTAAATTATTGTCAGCTTATTCGAATATGTTCATGTTTTTTGGCACGTTTGAAATAAATGCAATTCATCTAATGTTTGAATGTAAATTTACACAATCATGTAATTATAAACATTTAGCATGTTTTAAAAACTGGAAGAAATGTTTATAAGTGCAACACACGGTATTTTTGGACAAGAAGTCAATTTTTCTTACACTTTTAAAATTCAAATGAAGTAAAACAAGAAATCAATCTGGTTGACGCAACAATGACAATCTGTTACACAGAATAATGGTGGTGCATTTCTTTCCAGTGGGTCTCAATCAACACTGATTTACAGAAATCTTGGTAAGAATTTAGTCTTAGATGCTCGATTTTTTTGTATTAGTTGTTATTGGCTTTGAACAAGCTGTCAGTAACTGTGTGTAGTGGGGGGTCAGAGGGGGTCGTAGAGGGCGTATTTAATCTAAAATTTTAAAAGTAAAATTACAAAATACTGAACTCCGAGGAAAATTCAAAACGGAAAGTCCCTAATCAAATGACAAATTCAAATGATAAAACACATCAAACGAATGCATGGACAACAACTGTCATATTCCTGACTAGGTACAGGCATTTTTAAATGTAGAAAATGATGGATTGAACCTGGTTTTATAGCGCTAAACCTCTCACTTATATGACAGTCGCATCACAGTAGAGTGATTCGGTATGGTTGAGTTGATCAGTTCGTCGAAAAAACGTTACTCAGTCATTTTGAAATTCAAATTACAGGAACACATTTGCAATTCTGAGCATGAAAAATCATGACACCTTCAAAGCGACAAAGGAGTGAGCAAGAACGTATTGACTTCTATTTCACAATTCAACCCAAAAAAAAGTTATACTCTACTACATGTATAATCTCATGAAAAAAAGTTCCACATTAATATTATTTACCTACGAAATTATGTTTAACCCCATACGCCCGCGCCTATCTTAAAATAACTGAATAATTATCCCCAGTCAGTATAAGCTCTGGATAGATTTAAAGTGCAAGGTACGAGCCATTTGTTTGAGGAGGCAGTCTAAGATCTGAGAGTCTGGCCATATTTAGATTGAAAACAATATTCTTGTCCACTTTTTGGCTAATAGAAACGAAAATTTCCATCCGAATAATATAGCATTAAATGAACATAATGAATACAAAACGGGCGTATTTTTTTGGGGGGACGGGGTTTGCATGAACTGATATATTGAATACTTTTATCAAGATCAGACTGCAACCTGCCTGCTGGGTGTGGCCTTTATGTCTCCATTTTTCGACCGTCATTCATAAATTCGTTGTCATTGCAGACTCATTCGTAGCCTTTGGTTAATTTTCAATTTTTGTTGGGTAAAACATATCAACCAAACATTTGTATAAAAATTGCTTGTTTGTCTTTTTTAACTCGTGTCGCTCGTAATGTAAAATTCATCGAATAGCGCGGCGTGTATCTTGTTAACAACAAGAAATCTGTGAGTTTATGCTAACTTAACATACAACAAGCGAGAATTTTCCATGTCTATTTTTTACTGACAAGTCCCACATCAAATATATCAGTTCATAGCTTTTGACCCATACTATAATTTTATGATAGACAATTTATGGGAGAATACAACATCAAAAATGTCAAACCCTTACACTTAACAGCAACTATAAAATATACATGCCCCACGTCTAGAACCGTTTAAAAAGTGCATTTTACACTTATTTTCTGTTTTTAAGCCCAAAAAAGGTCCCAAAATTTTTTCGTCTCGCTCCGCTCGGCTAAATAAAAAAAAATCGCCCCCTTTGCAAAATCCTGGATCCGCCCCTGTATTCTATATGTAGTATGTCAAAACTGTCTATACAAAAAAAACTATATTCACTGGGAAAAGACATCGTGTAGTAGGAAATAAGCAGAAGGGAATGCAAGTTTGGGACATTAATACTAAACTTAGTCTTGTACGGTAAGACTAGATATCCCCTATTTTGAAAATTATCACACCATTCAGAACAATTGAAAAATATTTTCAAATTAGCGAAAAGGAAATGAACCACATAAATTAATACTGGTCATAAATTCTCCGCTGCTGTCAGTCAGTCATATAGATGACACTAAACCATAATACATTTAAATTTTAAACCTTCTTCACGGTTGGAACAATAATTTAATATTCATACAACAGTTTTAAGACTATAACAAATGAAAAATAAACAAAAATGATGTTTCACGATCAATAATCCATCGCTACATTTTGTATTCTGACGTGTTTTTTTTGTAATGGTGTTTTCTTTCACGTCCGCAATTTTGTTGAAAGTTTCGATGTTAAAAATAGAACACAAATCTTTTTATAGATACACGTATAAATAGTTTATGGTTTAATAAAGAGTTATACATGGAATATTATCCTAATAAAAGAACATTAAGTGGATCCTTAAAAGAATTTTCTTACAAGACAGTATTGATTCGTATGGTTGTCTCCTCAAAGGAAATTGTTCTATATATAGAACCTAGCCCAGGTGGTCATGTGGTCTAGCGGAAGGCCGCAGTGCAGGCGATTTGGTGTCACGATATCACAGTAGCATGGGTTCGAATCCCGACGAGGGAAGAACCAAAAATTTGCGAAAGCAAATTTACAGATCTAACATTGTTGGGTTGATGTTTAGACGAGTTGTATATATATATATATGGGTAAAAATTAACCGAATAAAAAATAAAAATGTAACCTGAAAGTGGCATCTCAAATATAGAATAGAACTGTTCTCAATTCTATTTCACCCATAAAACTTGAAGGTCAAGAACGAAATTATATCGAGCATCTCTATATCATACTACTACTATATACCTACTAAAAAAATAGGAAGTGTCCTGATCCCGAAATCCCGAACTTCAAAATATGAAATCCAGAGGTCCCAAATTTAAAGTAATTTAAAAAAAATCCCGCCATCTCGAAATTAGAAAAAAGAATTCCCGGATCCCAAAAAGATTAATCCCGAAATCCCGTGTTAAAAAATACCCGATCCCGGTCCTCCCCCCCCCCCCCCCCACCAGTAATTTTTGTGGATGAACTAAATAACAAAACAAACATTTTCGAGTCATGTCTCAGCCTGTGTGCGATTGTATTATTGTTGTTTTAGTAGGCATATTTTGGTAGGCATATTAAACATTAATATGTACATCTGTTTTTAAGTTATATCTCAACCTCCGTATTAATTTATTGTCACATATAATAAGATCTCAAAGGGAGTTGAAGAATAACGGATACTGGCAAATGTAAAAATTGAACCAAAAAGTTTGCAAAATTATAAAGAATAACAACAGAAAATAAAATAATAATTTAAAACAATAGTGTAGATACAAACAAGAACCATGTACAGAATTAAGAAATCATTTAATGATAGAAGAATTTTACAAAATCGTTTATTGTGGATTTTACAGAATAAGCGTTATAGTTAAAGATAAAGAACATTTAGGTCCACACTTTATATGAACCCTTAAAAACTCGTTGGATTATCTCGGTTTGGCTGGTCAGTAATAAATAAAAAAGTCACTGGTCAATTCAAAGGTTGTCGTAAATAAAGACAACAGTAGTATACCGCTGTTCAAAACTGATAAATCCATGGACAAAAAACAAAATCGGGGTAACAAACTAAAACCGTAAGTGATGCAATATATTCTTATTTTCCTGTTCCCCTTGTGTACCTGCCAGTTTTATTGAAGTTTACATCGATCAAAGCCTTAGTTTAATTTAGTTTCCTGTTATTACTACCCCCCTTTTTTGTCGCATGTTGTGTATCATGTACCGATTATATATATACTTCGAGCATACACATGTACACTTATGGAAAAATAACTATTTACTAAACTTTTTAAAACGTTTTAGTAGACTTGTATACAATAAATTTTATGCAGAACAAAAAAAAATATTTACAAAGATGTCAGTTTGTCTGCGTGTTTTAACTGTTAACTTGCAAATGTATAAATAACCGCACGACACTCTTTCAATTATTTGTAGAATCGTTGAAATAATGTTTGTTTATATATGCGATGTTAAGCAGTAGTATATGGACAGAACTCGATCTGTCGTGATATAGTACCAAAAAAAGAGCTATTACATGTTCCGCTGCTAAAGTAACCGTTGTTTTCAAAAATTTGCCAAATCATATATCGGAACGGAGAAAAAATGCAAACAGATGATCTACACGATAGTCTAAGAGATTTACGAATTGGTTACCCAAAAAGTGACAAAGTTCAACAATCTCCCATTAGAGCAAATATTAATAAAGATCACAACTCTGACCACATGCACACCTTCAATATATGTACAAACAGACAACAAAGTGAAAACGTTCTAGGATTCAAACTGTAGATGTTATGCGGATTAACTATAACAAGGGAAGGACGGCGGACAGAGGGACAGGGGTAACACCCCCCCCCCCCCACTTTCAGTTGCGGAGGCATAACAAATTATAGCTTCAATTACATCTTTTATTGCGTCAATTTGTAGATTGTAGACAGTAAACCTGATGATTTCTATTTTTATGTTTTTACTATTTTTGCGTTCATGTACTTACAATATATTTTTGTTTGAATAAGTAATTGTTTTAGACAAAGACAAAGAGGAAGAAAATGTTAATTTAAAAAAAAATTCTATGGAGCGGTTCACGTGATTTATACCGGAAACCGAAAATTGTAGAAGAAAAATACAGATTTCCCCTATATATTCAATGTAATTTAGTACCCTCTCGGACCATTTTAAAAATGATTTTTTCTCGAAAACGAAGTCGGTGACATCTACTTTTTTTTACATTTTCTGATGTATATTTTCAATATCTAATCGAGTTCTAAATTTAAAAAAAATCTATGGACTAGTTCATTTACTGATCCTTGACCTTAACACAACAAACATATATACATACATATCAAACACACAGATCATAACATCATCAAAATTTATAAAAACAAAACAAGCTGTTAAGAGTCCCCTGCCCTCAGTTCTAATGACTTTTTCAAGAAGGATCTAACTTATTTGTTTGTAAAGGCGTTCATGGATTTAGTAAATAATGATTATTTTCTTCTTCATTTTATAACCAACTTGTGTACAGAACACAAAAGAGGATCTTCGTCATAACATATGCCAGTGGTTTGATCAAATCGAAAAGAAAAGAAAAACATTAAACGAAAGTTCTTATATAAGTTGGTTTTCGTGTTGCTTAATAAGAAAGAAAAGTTGTGTACCAATTGGGCTAAGAAAACATATGTCAAAGAATTTTTTTCGTACAAAATAATTATGAATGTTTGTACTTTATTCATTAAGGTTTTGTGTTTGCGGTTTGAATAGTGTACATATTTCTTACGTCTATTTATCATACAAAAACATTATTAATAATTACTAAAATAATTCCTTGAGACAAGAATGGTTTTGTTTTCTTTCTTAGAAATAAGACAGATTAATAAGTGGAGTGTATATAGCTTCATATTTTCATTTTCCGGTTATGTTACTTTTTTTGTTTTGTGTTTGGTTAATCACAAAGAAAAGGCTGTGCAATGTTCGCTGTGATCTTCATGGTTTCTTTTACATTGCGTTTAACAGCTTTGTAGTAGGCTACTTAGGCTAACATTAATACATGCCGATACAGTGTGACAAAGGTACTTGTGTCACAATATTCCTTGTTGGTGCTCATAGTGAGAGGATTTATATACATAACATACATATTATGCATTTAATGCATATAAATGATCTGTAAAATTTTTGCGAAAGGTATATTTAGAGGTAAATTTCAGTGTACCCGAAGTAGAAATTAAAAATGTAGACAAATCCTGAGAAACGATAATGAACGATACATTAATACAATACATTGAGTAAATACTAACAGTCATAACAGTCTCTATCACCTAAACAATACGATTTTTTATTAATGGTATTTAAACTGTATTTAAAAAACTACATCCAAAGAAAGTTTACAACGGAAAGTTACATTTCCTAATGGTGGTTAAAGCTTGTTTTATCGTATGTTTGGGTAACAAATGAATATTCATTATATTCTGTTATAGTATGCGAGCTTACTCACAATAAGTCCCCTATACGAACACATCATATAATATAAATATACAATGTTGCGGACTTTACAAAATCAATTGAAATGTTTTCTGACTAGTGTTGGTGCTTCTTTATGACATGCATCCGTTTCACTTAACGAAACATCTTATAAGTTCATAATATTCTGATTCTTTCTACATTGCTGTATGTTATTAAAAAAATAATCGTATATTGCTTCGCTCTAACCCCATAAAGATTATACTGACACCATACATATCGTATTAGGTCACACTCACACTATGTAATTGATAATGACTTATATAAATATTTTCGTTTTGGTAAAATATGATTTTAAACGACACTTGTTCATATCGTAATATTGCAGGAAAATTGTGTATACCGGAGAATTCATCCGCATAATGATATACTGAATATAAATGGATCTTACAAGATATAATCTAAAAATTAATAAAATTATTTTTTAAATGTTCACGGGCCAAAAAATGTCTCTTAGCATACCCCTCATATTAAGCTTATAAACTATGATACTGAACATTATCAAGTGTTAGCTAACACTAAACGTTTTGGCATGTCTTGATATTCATTTGTATATATTTTATGATATACTAAATGCTGTCATCGTTTTATTTCTTTTAAAGCGGTAATACCTCTGTATCGACTTCATCATCAAGAATAGTTCTCCAACTTGGAATGTTAACAAAATATACAAAGTTGCAGCTCAAACAGTAGCCTCTTACAGAAAGAATATCACCACTGTTAAAGCCTCCATCAGTTTGTTTCAATTTACAATCAGTTAGTATCTTCAAACCTGCGCATTTGACGATAGATTTGTATATAGCGCTTGATCCGGTTTTGAAATCATGCGGCGCTGGTGATACGATCACTTCTACCTACAAATTGATTAATATGTATTATAATCTGAAAACACTTTCTTTAAAATAAGCAACAACAAAAAAATGTCTAATGTCAAACGAATATCATAACGGCTAATGAGTTATTCAAAAACCAATGTAATACAAAATCACTTACGATTGAAATTTCTGTGTATGTAAATATGTAGTCTCTATTGCAATGACTGATTTTGCGATTGTTTGTTCACATTATCATCGATAATACATCATTTTTGTATCCTATGAGGGTTTATTTGAATTTTAAAATATGTTTGCCTATAGGATCACTGAAGAGACATGAATTTGGAGTTAAGTGTGTCGTCGATTTTCACTGAACTAGGACACATTTATTTAGGGGCCACTTCCGGGTGTTCAATGTTTTCGCTGCCTTCATAGCATTCGACTTATGTCCGCTTTTAAGTCGGTTTGCTGTCTCTTAATCATATTCCCCATTTCCATTTCACTTTATTGTCGAAATGCGCCTCTGGTTAGAGTTAATTAATAAAAAAAAAACGCAATTAAATAAGACAAACATGACAAACATGGTAAAAATGTATTTTGTTATACAAGGATTTTATCTTTTAAGGATTGTATTTTGGTAACATATGATGATGTTAATTATCTTACATTATGTTAATAGTACTATATATACCATAGTTCTAGCTAACGAGTTGACATATTTAAACAAACGAATCCGAAGAATGAATTTGTTTAAATAAGTCAATGATTAAGATACGTGGTATATATATCTTTGTAATGTAAATAAATTGATTGACAGCTTGTAAAAATCACGTAACCGTTTTATCCAATGAGATCGTGTAAAAAAAATCAAATCTGAAAGAAGAAACTTTAAGGTTGTTTTTTTTTAAATTTCAGCTTCGCCCTGTTTCCTTTTGATTCTAGGTCAGTTTCATATTAAGCTATCAAAGTTTGGTACAACATCAAATTGCAGATAATATACCATGGTTAACACACTTTTTAGGCAAATTATTTATTTATAACATCAAAAGAAAATATGCGATTTATATTACAATATAGTCGTAGAAATATATGACCGTATTGTGTCAAATTTTCACAACAAAATAGAAATACACAGTATATTCAGCGGTAGACTCGTGTGATTCAAAGATAATTTGTATTTTGTCACAGTTAATGCAAACAATCGAGCGAGCATAAAAGGATGTGTCTGTGCTATCCGTCTAAAAGTAAGTAGATACGGAAGGCCCTCTTTTGCAGTACTTGTGTCATCAGTGACACACGTCATGTTTCTCCTGTTAAAAATCTTGGTGTTGACCAAGATTATCGTTGAACAGATACTACGTTAATGACGAGCTAGTCAAGTCTTAGAATCAACCTTATTGGAATATAATATACTAAACAAAGTATTCATTTTTACAGTGATGAATCTAAAAACATGCATTTACATAGCATGTTTACTTACGATATATCTTTTGTGTGTTGCGGTATAAATAAATAAGGTTCCTCAGAAATAGAAAATTGAGGGAAAACCTAAAAAAAAAACGACTTTAGTAAGCTTTGCCTTAACATCTTTAAAACTTCATAAAACATTTTCGGCTTTCCGTCTTATGTGTTATAAATGCTTAATATTATCTGCAGTTAATTGTATCTTCCATTGTTGGTATTAGAACACAAACAAATATGATGTTTTAGAAATGAATAGTTTGTACAAAGTTACGCATGACAAATTTATTATAATTAATAATACCTTGCAATTGGTAATATCGTCTTTCAGAATTTGCACCTCTATTTTGCCTATTTTAAAATTTGCAACATCTGCTTCTGAAGGACATCAAATCAATAACACACATATGAAATGTAAAAATATTTTTGCCATATTAATATGTGTCTTAGTCAAATATTAAGTTCTAATCATATAGATATTTGATTATATTTGCCAAATAATATTTGTTTTCTTATTTGAAGTGTTTTTTTTACTGTTGTGTTTCTCTAAGATTAGGAGTGATGTAAAGAATGATGTGTTTGCCGGCTAAAGTAAGATTTAACACCAGAACATCATTTAACTACTACTTACTTTGTTTAATGGTCATTAAGTTATCGATAGTATAATGTAGCACGTGGTTCTAGTCAGAAATGGCAAAATGAAATGACTTAATTTTAAATTTGGTGATCTCCCCCACCCCCTTAGAGTTGTGATACTATGGTTATACTTAAATAAATCAAAAGATAAGCCACTGAGAAGACATGCTGGTAAGCAATGTGTTCTTTCATTGCAGTGTTTGCTATGTTGTATTCAAAATTGTGTTGTTGGTGATTTTCTTTTGTCGCAAAAGCCAAAAAACATTTGCTTTTAAATGTATACTATTTGGCTTGAAAATACTTGTGTCTCACGCCAAAAAATAGTTCTATATAAGGAATATCATTATTTGATACAATTGAAGTTAGAAATTATACGATTATACCCATAGACTATTGAATCGCAAATATTGAATAAGTGTATAAATATATAGTACTGAAACAAATAATTCATTTGTTACGGTTAATACTGTTAAATGAAGAACCGTTTGTCTAATACAAATTTAAAATACACCGCGGTCAAAAAGTGTTTTGTAAAGAATATTAACATGCTACGTACTTACCTCTTCCATCTGATGTATTTTCACTGTATTTACTTTTCCGCTTGAAAAAAGTTTGCTAAAGTAGAAGAGATATCAGAAGAAATTTATTCACATTTACCAGAGAGTTGATTTTAGTCTCATTTTGTCTGTAGGGAAATTTAAATGTTATTGAAATTGAATTATATTTTGTTTTTCTGCCTATCTAAGTAAACTGTATTGTACTGTAAAAGCAACACGTCACGTTTGGTTATTTCCTTGACTCATCTAATGAAAGAATGTTGATAGTATTTTTCCAGAGTTCTCTCTGCATGTCAGGTTGAATTTTTGATATCTAGAATATATACATACGCAACTTGAACAAAATGATGTTGAATGGTAAAGTTAACGCCGATGTCACGTATAGGGGATTGACACACTCTGTGTATGTATGAGCAAACTGTGCAAATTTTAAGGTTATATGAAAAGAAAGAGAAGATACCGAGAGGGGGTGGAGATGGGGCTGGTGGGGGGTCAAACATCATAAGTCCTATACTCCATTTGGAAGACCCGATGAGTTACTGTAAATTCTGAAATTATTGTGTCCTACAAACGTCACAATTATGTGGCCATTTAATACATGAAAATAAGCCAAGAATCTTGATCAAGTCAGTTACAGTATGTTGGCATCAGGGTGTGTAAGATAAAAAAAAATGTGTTTCGGCGGTGGCCAGAATGAAAAAAAAAATCTGTAGAGAGTTAACTTTAAAAACATTTGTAAATATACTAGTATTTACATGTGGATAGTTATTCAAATTGTAAAAATACTCCGAGTTACCAAGTATTAATATATGAGCATCATAATTTCTAGACAAGGGTAAGTATTATCACATTAACCCAAACGTTAGGTTTTGTTTGCTGATAAACAGATGCCTATAATGTTATAAAATATCCCTTGATGCATTTAACACCCAACCAATATATCGTTGTTTATAAGGACAATCATTTAGTTTGGTGACAACATTTGTGTACAACCAGTCATATTCCTTTCATTTTTTTCTATGCTAATCAAACTGTTCTTGATAATAAAATATTTGTCAATGCTGAATCATACGTTTGCGAATTAAGGATTGATACTACTTCATGCTTAGAAAATAACCATTACGCATGTTTGTACAGAGCCATCTCCACCCCCTCTCGATATCTTCTCTTTCTTTTCATATAACCTTGAAATTTGCACAGTTTGCTCATACATACACACAGAGTGTGTCAATCCCCTATACGTGACATCGGCGTTAACTTCACCATTCAACATCATTTTGTTCAAGTTGCGTATGTGTATATTCTAGATATCAAAAATTCTTCCTGACATGCAGAGAGAACTCTGGAAAAATACTATGGTTCATTATCACTGAACTAGTATATATTTGTTTAGGGGCCAGTTGAAGGACGCCTCCGGGTGCTGGAATTTCTCGCTACATTGAAGACCTGTTGGTGACCTTCTGCTGTGTGTTTTTTTTTATTTTGGTCGGGTTGTTGTCTCTTTGACACATTCCCCATTTCCATTCTCAATTTTATGATCACGTGCTTGAGCGAGTTTTATTTTTGTTAACCGTTAACTAGATTCATTTATCAAATTATACCTACTCTTTTCGGTGTTTTCTTTTTTCTTTTATTTGATTCCTGTAATCAGATAATTAGCTTAATTTCAAATAAATCTAATATGATTGAACAAATTATCGTAATATCAAAACAGGAATGTTCCCTGAGAATTGTTTCCCTTGATAAATACTTCGAAAGACGATGTTGCTGAAAGTTCTTTTAAAGTTATTCATGTGCGATTCACTTGAGGTGAATTTTGGGATTTTACAAAAGTGAACATTGAAATAAAAATACTACAGCACTGTTATTCCTGTTTGAATGCATCACAAATAGAAATAGTGAAGTGAAGAATTTTTAAATTGATGATGAAAAAAAGCGAAATTTCTTTAAAGATCTTGGTGCATATCTTCATGGCAAAACTTGACTTTATTAAAAAAAAAAACAAGGTGGTTATTACATTACTTGTTTGCTTCAAATTTTGATAACAGTCTGTTTTTGATTTCTTTGTAGTTTATTTTAGACTGTATTGCATCAATTGAACATTCATGGATGCGAGCCAGTCTAAATGGCGGCTCACTCCTCACTCGCTACATGTCATCTACGTATTTGTTGATAAATAATGCCAATGAAAACTAAATTATTATGATAAGTTGAAAAATTTGAATTAAGATTAGTCTGTCTAGAAGTTGTCAATGTGTTAAATGGATCACTGACTTAAAGCTTCGCAATTTGTTAGTCAATCTCCCCGCTTTTAAATTATTAACAAGACAAAATGTGTTCAATCCTGTATTGAAAGTATATTTCCTTTTGGATACGTAGAATACTATTTATAAAAGTCATTGGAAAGTTGTTATATTTTTGTCATCTTTCGCAACTCACAACTGAACAGCAAACATTGCGATTTGGCTGTCTTTTAGTTTTCTTCTTACCGTATTTTAGATCCGTGTTCAGATAAAGAAAAGTTAAGAATTTTTATTGTTGTGCTATATGCAAATTTCTACATTGAACATCTTACCTACTTTCCCATATTTCCAACACGAACTCAAAACCAACACATTTTAGATAATTTTAATACATTATCAAAATAAGTTTATGCCTATACACGATGGTTACCAGCTGAAAATACATCATATGAAAAAGATGATGTGGTATAATTGATAATGAGACAACTGTCCACAAGATACCAAAACGACACAGAAATTAACAACTATTGGTCATCGTATGGCCTTCCACAATGAGCAAAGCCCATACTGCATAATCAGCTATAAAAGGCCCCGAAAAGAAGATGTAAAACAATTCAAACGAGAAAACTAACGGCCTTATTTATGTACAAAAAATGAACAAAAACCAAATATGTAACACATAAAAACGACAAATACTGAATTACAGGCTCCTGACTTGGGACAGGCACATACATACATAATGTGGCGGGGTTAAACATGTTAGCGGGATCCCGTAAGACTATACGATTGCTTATCCTGGCTTACATCCACTACGTTTGGTCTCTGGAAGATAGTTGTCTCATTGTCAATCATACCACATTTCCTTATTTTTATATTAGTCAACAGGTTTTGTATGACTACAGTACAGGTTCATACTATTCGGAGAAGGGCACAAAAAAGAGCAGCCTTGGTCAAAGGATGTAAATAAGTCTACAGTATTTGTCATTAAAATTGCCTGTTTGGATTTTATATACAGTTTTGTGTGTGTTATTAATTTTATCAACAGGGACAGTGATACGGAGCTCGTATGAGGAGTGAACCTAAAATTAGTACTAGGTTCTCAACACTTATTTTATGAGTTCCAACTCAGCATGTGGTAGGTGCATTTGACTTCGATCTAGATTGACAAGGATTGTGCCAAGTAATGTTGATGTTCTCCTGGTTTTACGGCTTCAATTTCAAATACAAAGTCGACAGTCATAGAAATGCAAAGACTGTCGAAAGTGGCATGTTAAGTATAAATCAAGTAATTGATTATATTCACAGTTCTTTACTCTTTGTTCTCAATTTGCATTTAATCAAATCTCACCTGAACGTTTTCTAAATGAATTTTCTGTAGATTTGCTGAAATAAGGCAATTCAAAAATATTTTATTATCAGACTTCATGACCTATTACAAATGTATAAAATAAACCGGATATATGTTTCAAAACTGGAACCCATAAAACAAATACAACATGGGTTAGCAATATCGAAGAAGACTTACATTAACAAATTGAATAAAAGTCTGAAAACACAAAGTTGTTAAACCCTAATGTAAATGAATATTTTTACAAAATGTATTTTGTTCATGCTTTCTTTATGCTGATAAGCTTCCAAAACCTTACAAGTAATACATGTATCCATTATTTTAAAGCAAGATAATTGAAAGTAATATAAATGATCAATGTATGATATCTTGCTAAAATGTAATACCTTTTTGTCTTTAAAATTCTTGCGTAAGTGCCTGTCAAAAGGAATTTTAAACACACTTTAGTCAAAACGTACAATGTAGATGAAATGAGACAATCATCCTTGCTAACTTTTGTAGCGTTCTCTGAAAACTCAATTTTACCAAAACAGTATTGTCAATATAGTGCCCATCCAACTCTATTCAATGAAATATTTGAACAGTCTTGTTGCGTTCAATGTCCAAACAAAAGAAACGTTTAGAGAAATATCATAAATTAATGTACATTATATAATACCAAATCAATGGAAAGTAAGCGAATGGTTTGTTATTTGTTATTTCATTTTTGAAAAAAAAACTATAAAACCAAGCGGTTCATCACGACATAAATGTGCGCAGCAAAAATGGGAGAAGAGTATTTCTTAAATTGTAGGTCAAATTCTTCTTTGCTAATGGACCGGTTTATTTTGATAATCCACGTGTGGGATTTGAGTTCAGTTTTTTGTTACTTGAACATGTTAAGAAAAAATAACATGAATTATGACATTAAATGTCTGGTTTCCGTCTGAGGCACTGCAACCTATATCTTTGTATTTAAATCCTGATACTTCAGGGAACATATAAAGATCTTACATTAATCCCTTAACATGGTCATAAATATACATTTACTGTTAAAAATTTTTTAAAACTAAGACTTTTCTATCTCAGAAATAGATTACTTTAGATGAATTGTGCAATTTGTTTTAGGAATTTTTGCTAATCAATGTTCTTCAAATATGTATTTTCTTTTTGTAATTCTAGCGTCACTGATGAGTCTACAGAAAAAGAAACGCGCGTCTAGCGCAAATACTAAATTTCAATCCTTATACATACATGTATGATGAGTGTATTTCTACTTTCTAAAAAAATCCCTTAATATTCCTTTATAAATTTTAATGTGTATGGAAACTTGCAAGGATCCTCGCCTAAAGATGTCATTGAATAACATATGTTATGTGTAAGTATTCATGCATTTCCTTTTGCTAAGTATCTTCGATGTGCATGTTTTTTTTGTTTATATTTGTGCATTGTGTTTGCATTGTTCGTGTAGTTATTATATATATATATACAACTGGTATAAACATCAACCGAACAATGTTAGATGTTTTTTTTTGTTCTTCCCTCACCGGTATTCGAACCCATGCTACTGTGATATCGTTACACCAAATCGCCTGCACTGCAGCCGTCCCGCTAGACCACACAGCCACCTGGGCTCTACAATTATAAAGCTTTCAGTGGCCGTGTGTTACCTTTCCTCGTCAGTTTTAATCTAGCGGCGTACTACAGTACATGATATATAAGGCATGGAGATGTTATTGTTACAGATCAACTCAATTATCTATAGTAAAGGATCCTACAAATAAATGCAAGATACAGTCACAGAAAATAATTATATTTATAAGTACGTCTGAGTCAGTGACAACTCTACAACAGATTAACCTTCAATACATATATATTTTACATGTTTATGCAAATATGAAAATTGCCTCAAATTGTGATGGCTTGTATGTAGAGACATCTTCCCGTGTATTGAATTGGAAAAGTGGGCCATGTTCTGTCTCTCTTTTGTAGGAAGTGAAGCGGTTATCATGTTTCCTTAAGTAAAGAGAGTTCGTTAAATGTTCATTACTAGATATCAGTCAATATGAAATATTTGTCTCTTTATCAAAACTGTCAATCATTTAATCAGTATGGCAAAGGACCAACCAACATTAAAATGAAATTAATCATCCCAGCTATAAAATCATCGTGTTCCACTTAAAACAAAAATTACGAAAACACTTTTATTTGGCACTACTTTTTGGAATTTTGGATCCTCAATGCTCTTCAAGTTCGTACTTGTTTGGCTTTATAAATATTTTGATATGAGCGTCACTGATGAGTCTTATGTAGACGCGCGTCTGGCGTACTAAATTATAATCCTGGTACCTTTGATAACTATTATTAATGCTGTTTGCTGACACAGGTATTTGCCTAAACTTGTTTCTTATTGGAAGCCTTGTTTTACAAGCTATCAATTCACTATACTGACACTATTAAGATATTCCCTCATCTAACCATCTCAACTGTACACCTCTAATCGCAAGAATCAATTGCATCTTTTATCTACTAAGTCTTTTTCGAATGACCGTATTTTAAACACTTGAAATGATTAACAATACATGTATACATGATTTGGAAAAACGAACTAAGTTTGTATGAACGATAACACATGCATACCTTTTCTTCTTTGTCCCTGTTCCTGTTGTTTATGTCATCATATATGATTATGAAAATATTGTCAAGATGTTTTGGCCTTTCTTCTTTTCCAAATTTCATGCAGCAAGATGTCAATGTTTCTGCCATAACATTTATTGGAAAGTCCAGTGAACCAGTACCTAATGTTGGAAAAGCAATGCTTGTTTTTCTTTGTTCCTCTGCTTGTTTAAGGCACATTAGTATTAAGTGTTCTAAGCTCTATAAAAAATAAAACAAATAACTTATGCATGTCAATAATCTGATTTTTTTGTAGGTAATAAAGCGTCACACGAAAGATGTTTTGTCAGTACACTCGCTAAATACAGTTTCCATATCATGTAAATTGTTCCAAATAAGATCGTTTGTGTATTTTGCATCTGTCTTTAGGCTTCAAATTACTCTCCAATCCTGAAATATGCTGGTGTAGATTTGGAATTCTTTACAGCGTATGTCTTTATCTGCTCTTAAATGTTTTGTATTCAGTTTTGAATATTTTAAATATTTTAAGTCTCGAGCATCATTAAAGATATACATGCAGTTTCTTTTGTGACAAATTATTACAAAAACTTATCGTGTATAGTTTCTGGCCTTATTATTCTTTGTTGTTTTAAAATACTTTTATTTTAAAACTGGTATATTTGAACCTTTTTAATTTGTCATCTTTCATTTGAGCAGTAATTAACCAACCGATTTAAGACATATTTAGTTTTCCCTCTCAATATATTATGGAGTTCATTTTTTCATTCATTGACATAGTTTGATATGAAAATATATCGCAATGTTTTAAGTGAATGATATCAACGTTTAAAGAAAGAACTACAAAGAGCGTTCCCATGATTGTTTGATATTCAGTAGAACATGCATTACTATCAAAATATTTACACATATGGGTCTTCATCCTGCAAGTACTTAATTATACCTATATTTTGTTATGCATAAAGTCGGTTAGCTGGTTTGGTATATATCAAGAAATTTGTTTTCCCTTTCTGACTATGTATTATTATGTTACCCTGCAGCCGTTTAATAGAGAGGAATAAGGTAGGAGATTGATCGGTTGTTCAAGGCTAAAATTATAACTTGAAATTGTTCACATCCTTATTCTGTGCTTCTTGATGGTAATTTTTTTTAAATGTATATTTTCGCGTCGGAGTATCAGTCAAAGTTACGGTAATACAATTGTATAACTTCCCAATTTTTGTTTGACATGTTCATAATTTTATAACAGATATTACAATCCAATGGACTTAGTTTAAAGATGCCATGAACAGTTAGAAAAAAACATGACAATATACAGGTATTTAAATATTGCAGAGCCATGTAATGAATATGCAT